>PVIC010016422.1:0-33944 GCA_004025085.1 Thryonomys swinderianus | reverse complement strand
TCCATGCTGCTAACCAGTGTGTGCACCACCTCACCCTTCTTGGCCAGTGTAGGGATTTCTCTGGACTCTCCCCTCCTGTTCCTCTCTATGTTGTGCATCGAATCCCGGGATACAACCCCAGTCCTTCTTAAAATTGAATTGGGAGGGCCGGAGATTTAGCTCAGTGGTTCCAGCGCCTGCCTTGCAAGGGCAAGCTCCAGAGTTTGATCCCCACTAACTACATACAATGTTGGGCATGATGACTCATGTCCACCAGCAATCAATACCACATACCACAGTGCTGGGTGTGGTGGCTCATGCCTGTAATCCCAGCACTTGAGAGGCAGAGGCAGGAGGATTGCTGAGTTCGAGGTTTGCCTGGGCTACATAGTGAGCTGAGGGCCAGCCTGAACTACAAAGCAAGACCCTGTCTCAAAAAAAAAAAAAAATTGAATTGGGAAATTATCCATGCTGGATTTGAACTTCTGATTCTCCTGCCTCCCCCTCGCAGAGCACTGGGATGACAGGCATATGTCAACACACTCTGTCCACACAGTAACAATGTCTGATTATTCTTGCAAGGCTGGGATTAGATAATACTTACTCTTCTTTAAGAAAACTCTGAGAAAAGTGAAACATTCTAAAATATGTTGATTTCATTTCTACCACCACAGAATATAAGTACTATAGTGTAACAATTAACTCCTTGATATAGTTTCCCTAGTAATTAGGTAATGCTCTCAGTTAATTCAGTAAGTACGTTGGGCTAAATGAGATACTGTAAACAATGACATTTGATTTTTAAGGTGAGAAATCAGCTTTTCATATTATATTTGACTGCATAAAACTCTTTAACTTTAGAATGCAGAGTCTACATACATTATGGCTACAACGGAACAAAATAACATGGCTGCCAGAAACAATCAGCAATATGAAAAACCTGAGCACTCTTGTTCTCAGCAACAATAAACTGCAAGATATTCCAGTGTGCATGATGGAAATGGCAAACCTGAGGTAAGAAGCTGTAGATACAAAACCAGCCTGTACATTTCAGGTCAAAGAACAAAGATTAATGTAGAACTTCTTATTAATATCTTTCAGCTCTTATTTCTATGAGTGTTTTTATGAATGTATGCATTTTAAAAATATTCTCAATGCCAGAATTACACATACACACAGAAACGCATACTTTTTTTTAGAAAGTATTGGGGGTTGAACTCAAAGTCACCTTCAGCCCTTTCATTTTCATTAATTTTTTATTTTGTGACAAGGTCTTGCTCAATCAGCCAGTCTGGGCTGGAGCTTTCATTTCCTGCAGAGTCCTGGTATGATAGGCATGCACCCCCATGCCCAGTAGAAATTGTGCAATTTGATAAATAATGTTCATATTAGCTTTTCTCAACTAAGGAAGAATTCTTGAAACTAAGACAACACTGAGATTTATCAGCTTTAAGAAATGTCTTATGTTGGTGACATTTTCATGAAAATTCTCTTTAGATTTCTAACATACTTTATTGGTAAAATAAAAGCCAAAAAGATAAAAACAACTATTTTTCTCCCAAGTAACTACAAATGGACACAGGGTATTCTGGAACTGAGAGTATAATGTTTTTACTAATTACTAACAGAACTCCACTAAGTGCCTCCTTTCCAGGATCTCACTTGTTGACAGTGAGAATGAGAGAATAGACATCAAAACACCCCCCAAAAATCATTCACTCATTCAGCAACTATTACTCCTGTACAAAGTGTTAAACACACAACAAATGAGATAAATAAGACAGGTCTGTGAAGTCGACAGCATCTTCACTCATAGTATTCGTTGTATATTTAAGATGCAGTCCCATTTGAGCCTGCTATTCCCCTGCTAGAAATATACCCAAAGGAATTTTAAAAAATCATATTGTAAAGTCATATGTACACCCATGTTCATAGCAGCTCAGTTTGTGATAGCTGAATCTTGGAAACAACTCAAATGCCCATCAACTGGAGACGAATAAAGACGTGATTTTTCTGTAAGATGGAGTACTGTTCTGCCATAAAAATGCTAAGTTTGAGTCATTTATACTCAAGTGGACATGCCTTCAGGACATACTCATAAGTGAAATAAATAGGTCACAGATTTGTAAATATCAAATTTGTTCTCTGGATGAGAAACTTAAGATGTTAATGAGTTCTAGAATGTATGATGGATACTGTGAATTAGAAGATATTCAAAGGGAAATGTGGTAGAGGAGTAAGTAATGAGGGGTAAAGAAAAAATGTGATGGTAATAAAAAAGGGAAACAAAGCTTATGTATTTAGAGGTAGGGTTTGTGGGGTGGGTAGGGGAATGGGAAAAAATGAGAATTAAATTATGTCATATAGCCGGGTGTGGTGGCTCACGCCTGTAATCCCAGCATTCGGGAGGCAGAGGCAGGAGGATTACTGAGTTCGAGGCTTGCCTGGGCTACATAATGAGCTGAGGGCCAGCCTGAACTACAAAGTGAGACCCTGTCTCAAAAAAAAAAATTATGTCATATACTGGTACAAATTCCCAATATTGAATGTGATCATGATGTGTATATACAATGTAACAATAAAGATTAAATAATTGCTCTGAAGGGCCAGGGATTTAGCTTAGTGATTCCACTGTCTGCCTGGCAAGCGCAAGGTCCCTAGTTCGGTCCCTGGTACCACATACCACAATGCCAGGCATGGTGGCTTATGGCGCTGTAATCCCAGCACTCAGGAGGCAGAGGAAGGAGGACTACTGTGAGTTCGAGGCAAGTCTGGGCTACGTAGTGAGTTCAGGGTTAGTGTGAACTACAAAATGAGACCCTGTCAAAAAAAAAAAATTGCTCTGAAAAGTTAAACTATCAACTATCAAATGTAGGCTATGACTTCATAGTTGCTGTATTTATGATCTTTGAAAGTAAGTTATTTACAGCTAATATGTTTTTCTTCTAGGAAAGAAACAAAGATTCTTTGGATTCTTCACATTTTACCAAGATGTTCAGTTATTGAAATCAGTTAAAAAACAGCAATTTAGTATATTATCATCTAACCTTTACCCTGGGAAAGGTATACTCCTATGGCACCTATAAAAATACTTTTTCTTGTCCTCTGTGTATGTGTACTGATAGGTTTGTCAACTTCAGAGACAACCCACTGAAATTAGAAGTAACACTTCCTCCCAGTGAAAGCACAGATGAAGAGGAGGAAAGGGAGTTATTTGGCCTTCAGTTTATGCACGCATATATACAGGAGTCCCGCAGAAGAGCAGGTATGATTTGTACATAACATAGATTAAATCTTTTCTCTTTTGGGGGGGCAGAGGTTATAGGAGTGCATAGATAACTGACTTATTAACTCCTTTATTGATTTGTCTTGCTTTTTCTATAAAATTCTGGGTTTTTGGCAAATACTGTGAGAGAAAAAGTGAAATTCAACTCCATCCATCATTTGGATAAGGGGTAGAAGACAGAGGTTGTAAAGACATTAAAAATCTTGCAAGGGGAGCTGGGCGTGGTGGCTCACGCCTGTAATTCCAGCACTCGGGAGGCAGAGACAGGAGGATTGCTGAGTTCGAGGCTTGCCTAGACTACATAGTGAGCTCAGAGTCAGCCTGAACTACAAAGCCGAGACCCTGTCTCAAAAAAAAAAAAAAGATAAAAAAAAATCTTGCAAGGGGAAGCAGGAAATAAATTCTTTGGCCAAACATTTGAAGTTTAACCAAGGAATGAAGAGTTAACGCTTCATTTTGTTTTGTTTTTACTTGCCCTTTGAGCCATGGTCTCATGAGGTAGCCCAGGCTGGCCTGGAACTCAGGGCTGTTCTCCTGCCTCGGGCTTCTGAGGCTGAAGCTCTGGTGCAGGCCACCGTGGCTGGCTTGGGACATGACTCCTAACAGGTTCATTACCTTGTCCCCCAGCTTCCTATACACGTCAGCTTGAGCATAAACACATCTCTGCCATTCCCTTTTTTTTTTTTTTATTTTGCTTTTTGGAGACAGAGTCTCGCTTTGTAGTTCAGGCTGGCCCTGAGCTCACTATGGTGCCCAGGCAAGCCACCGCGAACTCAGCAATCCTCCTGTCTCTGCCTCCCGAGTGCCGGGATTACAGGCGTGAGCCACCACATCCGGCATTGTGGTATGCGGTGTTGATTGTTGGTGGGCGTGAGTCTCCACGCCCAGCATTATATGTGGTTACCGGGGATTGAACTCAGGTCTTTGCACTTGTGAGGCAGGCGCCGGAACCACTGAGCTAATCCTCCGGCCCTGCCATTCCCTTTTTTCTATCATCAACAAATATCAAAACACGATTTTACTGGGCTGGAGATTTAGCTCAGTGGTTCCCTGCCTCACAAGCGCAAGGTCCTGAGTTAGATCCCCCGTAACCACATACAATGCTGGGCATGGTGACTCACGCCCACCAGCAATCAATACCACATACCACAGTGCTGGGCTTGGTGGCTCATGGCTGTAATCCCAGCACTCGGGAGGCAGAGACAGGAGGATTGCTGAGTTCGAGGCTTGCCTGGTCTACATAGTGAGCTCAGGGCCAGCCTGAACTACAAAGCAAGAACCTATCTCAAAAAACCCCACAATTTTACTTAGGAATGAAAGATGTTAAAAGTTTTCTGTTATTTAGTTATTTTTGCAGTGCTGGGGATCAAACCAGAGATCCAGATGTTCCAGGCAAGCACTTTACTACTGAGCTGTATCTCCAAAAACATGAAGTTTTGATATACAGATTTCAACTAATTAGTCCAATTTAGACTCTTTCAGTACTGGAGATTTAACCCAGGGTCTTCGCACTGAGCTACATCTCCAGTCCTGTCTGTATTTCACAGCAAGTTCTCATTTAAATTGGTCAGGATGCTGGGGATTTAGCTCAAGTAGTACTGTGCCTACCTTGCAAGCACAAAGGCCTAAGTTTGATCCCAGTACTGGAATAAATAAATACATAAATAACTGGTCAGGCTGAATTTGAACTCATAATCCTCCCACCTCAGCCTCCTAAACAGCTGAGTTTCTAGGTCCAGACCACCACACCCAGCTAAAACATTTTTAATTAAGAAAGTCTCTAGATTAAACCATGATTATAATAGGACAAAGCGCACAATTCTGTTCATAAAAGCAATGGAAATGATAGTATAATAGAAATCATGGCTTTAATTTACTAAAATGTGAAGTTTTTGTCTGACAAGGTAGACTATAGTTCAACTCAAAGCAACAAACTCTTAGAAAAGAGAACAAATAGTTTTTCCACTAGAAAATCATTTTGCCAATATCTAGTGGCAGATGTAAAAATCTAAATTATGAGACTAAATGCCTGAAATCAGCGCATGGCAATATTCAGTTTAGGAGGTAAGAATTAATTGTCCCATAGCAAGGTCACAGAAGCCTAGAGGACAGATTGGGAGAACACAAGGAGAGTGTCCTAATAGTGGGGCCTAACTTTGGAAGAAGAGGATACATATACTAGAGACAAATTGGTAGAATGGATAAGTCGGTGAAGATGAGAAGAGGCAGTTCAGGGATGCAAAAGGCACTGGATGGTGGTCTGTGGGCACAGTCAGGTGGCAGAAGCAGAGACTAAGTTCATTTTCACAGAGCAGGATATGGTCACGGTATAAACCAGGGCTGATGACCCCGCCGTGGCAGCCATGCCGCAGTGGGCTGTGTTACCACTGAACACTAGAATGGTGTAAATGGCCTGACATTCAAGAAGGGCCTTGTTGAACCTGCAGTCCCCACTTGGTCAGTTTTTCATACCATGTGAGAAAAAACAAGGCTGGGAAAACAATCATCTTGACTTAAAGCTAGAATGTTCTAGGTTGTTTATTCTCCTACCAAGTACTCAGTACAGCACTGGAATATATCAGTAAGGTAAATGGGCCAGAGGACTGCATCAGTATAGTGCTCGCATATGTATGATACATCCAAAACATAACTGGGACTATACCTCTTGTGGAATATCTTTTATTTCTGGGCATAAGTTGTTGAGAGATACAAAATAAACTTTATGACACATATGAACATTTCTGACAATAAAGTAAGGTTAATGCCTGAATGATGTATTACTTTCATTTTTGTTCTTTAGGGAACATGGGTAACTTAAAAATATCAAACTAACTTATTTTAATAATATTTGATATAAGACTTATAAAAAGAGGAAAACGTTAACAATTTAAAGAGATAATAAAACAAAAGCCTGCCTATTATGTTATTAAAAATAGATTCATGAATTACTACTTTGAGATAATACTTATTTACTTTGTGCTTGGAATGGTTCTAAGCATTTTAGTTTGATACACAAAACAACCTTGTGAGGTAGGTTTCATCATCATCATCATCATCATCATCCCCATTTTAAGAGGAGAAAGTTGAGGCACAAAGAGATAAGTAGTTTGCCCATAGTCACCCCCTGAGAGGTGGTGGGGTTAGGATTTGAACCTAGGCAGATTGACAAAACACATGAAACTAAATTAAAGTAGAAAGGTCAGGAATTAAAAATTGTAGTCTTCTTATTTACAATTCATATAGTCATAGACCTACAGAATAAAAACTGTTACCTTAGAATGTTGTTGTAATATTTGAAATCAGTAATTCTGCTTCTTTGCCTTGTCATATGTTTCAATAATTAAGACAATTTTTTACAAATAAATTCAGAAACAAATCCAGGATAAGATGTTGAAGAGAAAAACAGTTCCACAATATGTTTGGTTTAGTATTTGTTTGTGCATAGAAAGCTTTCATTAATTAAATAAGGCCTAAATGTGATGAGGTTTTTGGTTTTATCATTTAAATTTCTATATTATTTCAAGTTATTTTCACAAATGGGAGAGAACATACTATTTGTACCTACTACATATGTAGAAAATAGCCTGATAAATCATACATATATGTGTATGTATAAATTAGAAGCTATGTGCAAATTTCAAATATATTTTGTGATTTATGCTTATAAATATCTTTTAAAAATCTTACAATTCAATAAAAAATGAAGTGTTTTTTTTTTTCCTTGAAAAGATCTCTTCAGTTTTGGTGTTTGTTATGGACAAATTCTGGTAGTTTACAATTATATGTATGGCTCTGGAAGCAGGTGATTTCATTACTGATTGTGAAGGTCTTTTTTTTAGAACTGTGGGTTTCTACTTGTTTGTTTGTGGTTTTGTGACAGTCTAATTGTGTAGACTGGCCCAGTCTCAATCTCATGACCCACCTGCCTGAGCCAGTCTCCCACATGCTGGGATTACAGGCTTGTACCAATATTCCTGGCTATAAAAAAAGAAACCCACACATATGCCAACTTTGAAGACTGGCCCTTGTTACAAACTAACAACTGATTATTACATCTTGAACTTCAGACATAAAAATTAAAAATTAACTAAATAAAACCAAAGGAAACAAATTTCCCTAATTAATGTAAATAGAAAATTAATATTAATTACATGTTAATGTATTATATATGTTTCAGATGACCAAATCAAGTGTTCAAACACTTTACAACTGCCATAAATACAGATGGATAATAGAATTCAGATTGCCCTGCTGAAGAGGATTACTTTCAGAATTTGGTGAATTCTCTGGATTTCTCAAGTAAAAAAGCAAAGCTACTGCCACAGATGAACGAGGCCACAGTATTTTGATTTGTTTTGTTTTGTTTTTTGAGACAGGGTCTCGCTTTGTAGTTCAGGCTGGCTCTGAGCTCACTATGTAACCCAGGCAAGCTTTGAACTCAGCAATCCTCCTGCCTCTGCCTCCCAAGTGCTGAGGTGTGAGCCACCACGCCTGGCTCACAGTATTTTTAAAGATCATATTATCTGCTATTCAAATTATATTTTTGTGGGTATAAAAATATAATTTAAAAAGGCTTTTTTTTTTTTTGGTGGAAGATAGATGATATTCAAATTTCTTTTCCATTAAGCAGTTGTTTCTGGTGATGAAGAATGAACTGGTAAAGCAGTTAACAATACATTTTCCAAAGACACCAGAGGGTCTGTATAGTACTGTAAAGCAGGATTAAATCCCTTCTGCTCTAAATACTGGATTCGGCCTTGGTCAATCAGCAATTTACAAAGATGTCCTATTTTCTTCTTTTCTTCAACAGTAAGGAGCCTACGTTGAATAAACATATAAAATATTATTAAAATGTTATAAAGGCTTGTAAAATTATTTGTCACTTTTATTAAGAAGCTATTAAGTATGCTATATCCCATGCTTCTGAGACATATTTTACAATCAAAGTAAAAATGTATTCTTACTCTAAAATTAGATTGGAAAATGTGTATTTAAGAATAAACTGTTATAACAGTCATTGAAAAACAAAATAGCAGCCTCTTATTAGCTTTACTTCTTATGGTTTTAGTTGACTGAGGTTGTGTCCTGAAAATATTAAATAGAAATGTTTCGAAATAAAATTTTTTATCCAAATGAATAAAATTCATACATTTTAAATTAGTGCTGTTGCATACGACGATGAAATCTTGTGCCAGCCCACTTCTGCCCACCTGGGACGTCAGCTCTCTCTGTCTAGCACAGCCAGGCTGGACACATGAGCCTCCCATTAGTCCCTCAGTGTCACTCAGCCATCAAACTCAGCCTGGTGTACTGCAGTGCTTCTGTACAGGGTTTGATACTAACCAGCTTCAGGCACGCACTAGCAGCCTTGGGAGGTACTCCCCATTGAGAGGGAGGGGCAGGACCCTACTGTACAGCAAGAACAAAACGCTCCTTTAGTTCTGTGCATTAGAAAGTGGTCACTTACCCAGGGAAGCTGTCAGTGCTCTCATCTGCAATCCTGCATCCTCCCCTGTCATGTTCTTCACCATCATCATTCTCATCATCTTTTCTCTTTGTAGTAGTATTTGAAGCTTCCAGCGGTGTTTTCTGCATCCCACAAGTCGCCCAACTACTCATTCGCTGGAAATAGTGGAATTCCACTGCTCCAAGGCCTAGCGCCCTGAAATATTCTTTGCCCACATAATGTCTCCAATCACACCTGTGGTGACAACAGAGTGCAATAACAATGCCAGCCACAGGAGTCCACTTCTCTGGGACATTTTTTTCACTTCCTTCCTTGGTCAAAGTGTTAATTTCTTTTCCTGTTTTATCATTCTTTATGCGTTTGGCTAAAGGTTCTTCATTCCTTTCCTCATAACTGGCAGCATAGGTTTCAACCAAACATCGTAATGCAAGATCTGCAAACACAATTATGTGGCCCCCACAAACCACATCATCTTTAAAAATAAGCACTTCATTTTACATTTCTTAAGCAGCTTGGTTTTAAAGAACCCAACAACAAAATAATAAAAGACCTACTTAGCTTTATACTTATATCATAAGTCAACTTTGTCCACAAAGGGTCATTTCTACCTTAAGTTCTCTAGAGATTTATTTTGTATAAAGCCCACTTCCCAGTAAAACTATATGAAATTCTCCACAATCTGAAAAATTTATGTTCAACTACTTGGACTGCCTCTTATTTCTTCTACCCTGGCTAAGTAAGTAACTTCTCTAGAAAACACTTGGCCAGGGATGGTGCCATTTGCCTGTGATCTGAGCATTCTGGGAGGCTGAGACAGGAGGATCCTAAGTTCAAGTCCAGTCTAGCAAATTTAGGGGACTTTGTGAGACACTATCTCAAAGCAAAAAATGAAAAGGGCTAGGTATCTAAGTCACTCAGAGTGAGGGTCCTGGGTTCAGTCCCTAGTACAGGGGCAAAAAAAACAAAACTAGAAAACATTTCTCTACCTCTACTTATATTTATATTTTATGGGAGTTTTAAAGTTAAGACACCCAAAGAAATGAATTAAGGAAAACAATTTTGTCAAGAAACTAGTCTTGAAATGTAACATATTCAGCACACAAATTGATGAACTGGGACTGAAGATTTAGTTTAGTGGTTTTTGGCGCCTACCTAGCAAGTCCAGGCATGGTGACTCATGCCTACCAGCAATTAGTACCATACCACAATGCCGGGTGTGGTGGCTTATGTCTGTAATCCCAGCACTGAGGAGGCAGAGGCAGGAGGATTGCTGAGTTTGAGGCTTGCCTGAGCTACACAGTGAGCTCAGGGCCAGCCTGAACTACAAAATGAGACCCTGTCTCAAAAAGAAAAAAAATTTGATGAAGTGCAAAAGAGGGGGTCAAAAAGAGCACAATGGTGCCGTGTCTGACTGGCAAGTGAAAGGTCTTGACTTAATTCCCCAGTATCAAAAACAAAACAAAAAAACAGGGAGGTCACAATGTGGAGAGCTGGCTTTGTTGAGTCTTCTTTCTGTCCTTATGGCTGCATTCAGCAAGTATTTAATGAATATCTTTTGTGTGCAAACCTTTGAGGATGTAATGATTAACACATACAAATTTAGAGTAATAGTAAAATTAATACAAATTAGTACATTTTATAATTTCTAAAATAGATTTTTGATGACAATGAAACCTCTTATTTTGCTGATAAAATTTGAAAGACCATAAATATACAGCACAAAAACCCAATTTTCTTTCTGATTATACATACTACATCTGAGCAATCAAAAGTGAAGGTATACTCTTAAATTTTATTACCCTAAAATGTCACAAGTGAATATTAAATGATATGATATTTCATCAGTAAACTTAATATATGAATTTAAATAAACATACATTATTGGGAACTTATTATTTGGAATAAGTGATAGCTAATCCAATATTTTATAAACTATTATTTTCTTTCCTTCTATTTTATTTTTTTAAATTTTCAAGATGGGTGTCTCACTAAGTTGTACAGACTGGCCTTAAATTTGTGATCCTTCTGCCTGATCCTCCAGAGCAGCTAGAAGTACAAGTATAACACTGCACTGTGCTTCATAAGCTAGTATTTTCTAAAAAAAAATATATTCAGGCATAAATGTATTTAGGCATAGTTATATTCATATTTAACTAAAGTAAGTGATTTTTAGGAATGAGAATAACCAGAAAAAATTTTAAAGGGAATAACTTATCTCAGAATAAAAAGGAGCTTTAACAACTTCTTTTTTATAATGATTTTTTTTTTTTTGAGAAAGGATCTCACTCTGTAATTCAGGTAGGCCTTGAGCTCTCCTCCTGCCTCAGCCTCCTGGAATTACAGGTATGCACCACTATGCCTATCTTCTACAATGACCTTAAGGGATAAACCTACATACTTAGAGAGGGGCAATGAAACAACAAATTGGTAGCTAAGATCATTCATTCATTCATTTATTCATTCAAATATTCACTGAGTTCTTTTTTTTCCAAATCATATTTATTCTTTCCCATCATTACATTCCCCCACCACATTCCCTTTGAATATTTCCTATTTTACAAAATCTATCATAAATTCTAAAACTCATTTACATCTATAGGTTCTCATACCAGAGAAAAGATACGGTATTTACATATGTGTGATCTATTTATTTCATGATTAGTGTATCCTCAAGGTGTATCCATTTGCACATAAATGAATGAAACCTGTCATTCTTTATGGCAGAGTAATACTCCATTTTAGAAAAAGACCACATCTCCTTTATCCAGTCTTCACTTGATGGGCATCTGGGTCATTTCCAAGATTGGGCTATCACAAACTGAGCTGCTATGAACATGGGTGTACATATGACTTTACAATAGGATTCTTTTAATTCCTTTGGGTATATTCCTAGTAGGGGAATGGCAGGGTTCACTGAGTTCTTGTTATAGATCAAGCATTATATCTAAACAGCTAAAAGACATTAAGTTAGAGTTGTGTAGAAGGTATTCCCATAATACTAAGGAGGCATTCTTTATTTAAGGAGGCTCCTTGAAAGTGGTCATAACTGAACTAAAGGATGAATAGAAGCTGACCGGTTTTTTGTTCAGATGACAAGAGAATTCTAATACTAGGGATACTACAGTGAATGACAAAGTACACAGGATTTGATATTGCTGAATGGTAAAGCCGGCAAAGACCTACCAAAGAGTTTAAAAAGGGAAAAGGCACAGTAAGTGTATAGCAGTTGGATCTGAATATTAATACTGAAGGACAGGTAGGGGAAGGTGACTAAGAAATAAACAGAAAGAATGGCTTGGATGAGGGGCAGAACTGGGAATGAAGTGTCATAGAAGAGAAGGAAACAAAATGTCAAAAAGGATGAGCACCAGCAGTAGAGGTGAAAGGGAAATTCAGATCAGAATGAATCAAGGGGAGGAAAGCGTATGGAACACAAGAAACGGCTATTTTAGATTATACCATAAGACACCTGGGTTAGATGAGAAGAATCAGAGGCATGTGCTTCCCTGAACTCCAAAGATGAAATTGTGCACTTCAGAAGTGTTTTATGACAGCTAAGTAAGGTGTGTGAAGTATAAATATGAAGGACCAATCAATTATATAGTACTTAAAGTCATTTTAGCCAACTGAACAGTGCCTTGTAGATGCTTTGGGTTCCAATATGTGTGGATGATGAAACCAACAGAAGCCAGCAATAAGACATAACAGCTAATATCTAGTGAGCACTTTATATGTAACCTTGCAAGCTATATTATCATTGGTGTATGACAGATGAGGGAACCAAAGCTCAGAAAGGTGAAAATTACACAGAAGAGGTGAAAGTTAGACTGATTCCTAAGGGCATGATATTTTCACTTTACCATGCTAGATCTGATGATAAAAGCTCTAAGTCAAGGTATCTCAGATTTTTCCTGGCATAAATTTGTTTTTCCCCAGAATCTTGATACTCAATGATCTTCTAGTAAGATAGGTTTCTGTTCCATTTCTGATGTAACACAGGACCAGTGGGAATAGGTTATAAATGTAAGAAACCTATACTCCTCAAAGGAGACCACTGAAGCAGCTGGGCTCTAATGTAATATGTTCATTTAAATGTTAATAGTGTGTTTACATACCTGTTGCTACACCACAGAGATGTTTTCCAATTCCTACCACAGGTAGTTTTCCTTCTCTTAGAACAGGAACCTTGTCTGAAATAAAAGGAAGTAAGAGTTAAGTTAGCACATTTGTGAAATAAAAGATTAATGTGACCTTTGAAGAGAAAAAAATTAATTAGAATCTTAATTGTAAACCTAGTGGGTTGTTTCTCAAAGCTTGGTTAAAATTTGTAGGTGGAAGTTGCTGAGATATATTTTAATTATTATTATTATTACTATTATTGTTTTTTTTTTTGAGACAGGATTTCACTTTGTAGTTCAGGCTGGCCCCAAGCTCACTATGTAGTTCAGGCAATCCTCCTGCCTCTGCCTTCCGAGTGCTGGGATTACAGGCTCAATCCACTAAGCCCAACATTTGTGGTATGTGGTACTGATTGCCAGTGGGTATGAGCCACCACACCCAGTATTGTTATATGTGGTTACTGGGGATCGAACCAGGGACCTTGTACTTGCTAGGCAGGCTCTGGAACCACTGAGCTAAATCTCTGGCCCTTGAATTATTTTTTTTTTTATTTTTTTTTGCTTTTTGAGACAGGGTCTCGCATTGTAGTTCAGGCTGGCCCTGAGCTCACTATGGTGCCCGGCAAGCCGCCGCGAACTCAGCAATCCTCCTGTCTCTGCCTCCCGAGTGCTGGGATGACAGGCGTGAGCCACCACGCCCGGCACTGTGGTATGCGGTGTTGATTGTTGGTGGGCGTGTCTCCACGCCCAGCATTATATGTGGTTACCGGGATCGAACTCAGGTCCTTGCGCTTGTGAGGCAGGCGCCGGAACCACTGAGCTAACCCTCCGGCCCCTTGAATTATTATTATTATTTTTTTAAAGTAACAAACTACACAAAAGGTAGAGAAAGGGCATCAAGGAAAGTGACTGAGGGGTGTGTATATATGAAATGGGAATTTCACAGTGATGACTTTTTCTTTGGCACAGTATAGAATTCTAGGTAATATCTTTTATACATTAGCAAAGCAGACAACTGTATCTCATTTTCTTTAATGATTCTGCTAAAGTTATGTCTGTAGGAAGAAACCAGCTCATAATATGAACAGACACAAAATTAAATAGGACAGAGAAGCAATGCAGGACATTATCAAACTCGAACTAAATATAACACTTCCTTTCCAGTTGATACTGAAAAATATTTAAGATTTCAATCATAATTCAGTTTAAATTATTTTGTTACATGTAATATTTTATATTAGTAACAATGGATTAATTTGTTCTTCCCAAAGCATTTATTCCTCATGATGGGATTTTCTGCATACTTGATTTCTAAGCAATCCTCAGAGTTTGAAACATCTGTGACTTAAGGTAAAGCAAAAGAAAGTTATGCAACTTACTCAAACATAAGTGTTGAATATCAATTTGAAGTCTTTCAAACACTGAATTTTTCTTTCTGTGTTTACCATCTACCTGCATAAGTAGACATTATTGTAACAGTGACTTTACATGTTCCACAAAAGCTTAATGAAAATACTATTTGTTTTCAAAATTCAGAGTAAATTATTTTCCATTTTAATTTTTACTATTAAGAAACCAGAATAACAAAATCTAAGACTGCACAATCTAACCTGGACATAATGGCAGATGTCGGTAATGCTAGCAACTCTGAGAGGTTGAGGCACAAGGACTCAAAGTCTGAGCCTAGCCAAGGCAACTTGGTGACTTAGGGAGATACTGTCTCAAAAAATTTTAAATAAGGCCAGAGGTGTAGCTTAGTAGCTCCCACTCAAAGGCATACTTTTAAAATGAAAACCCCAAAACATGATCATATATTTTCATAACTTTTTTGAATTATCACTCATACATTATTTCTTGTAACCTTAAAATATCTGATTCACTTACAAAGAAACTAAAGTTCACACATATTTGGTGACTTATCTCAGATTATTTGCCAGATCCTTTATCTTTTTTGCATTTGTATTCTATTTTCAGCTCACTCCTGTTCTCTGAAAGATCACAACCATTTTCAGCTAAACCATGTGTCGGGGACTTGCCAGTCTACATTTGAGGCCCAGAACTCAGGAGCATTGGACACATCTCACTGTGAACCAGAACACTCTGCTGCAACAGCAAACTGGACAGATCCAAAACTATACTCATTATTTCTTCCTCCAAACCCATATTTCTATTCTTCCTTTTATACTTCCTATCTCAGGAAGAGTACAACTTAGTCACTTCCATCATAAGAACATTACCCAAAAATTGTATGCTTCTAAAATTCAAAGATTAAGTCACCAAGTCCCTGTGGCTTCCAACATCTCAACATTTCTCATGCCCTCTGCTTTTCACTGCAATGGACTTAACTTTCTGGCTCATTTCTTACTTGGATTATTCACTATATAAGATTATCTTATTAAACTCACTTTTTTGGGTCTCAAATTCTGATACAGTTGTACTTAAAAAGAAAACTTTAAAAAAAACTTTTTTACTCCATTAATGCTCATGTATTTTTTTGAACTCCCCTTAATTGTCACTTCCACCACGAAATCTTCTATGACAATCCACACGGTCATAGAACTGTTATTCATGGTCCCACAGGATCAGGTATACACCATTATTATAGCACAGTTAGCACTCAAAACCAAAATACTTCCATACATGCCCCACTAGCTGTAAGCTTCTTAAAGGCCAGGCATAGTGGCACAGGCCCACGATACCAGAACTTGTAAGGCTTGGGTAGAAAGATTGCCTTGAGCTTGAGGCTAACCTGGGCTACACTGTGAGCTCAAGACCAGCCTGAACTACATAGTGAGACCCTGTCTCAAAAAACGAAGACAAAAAGAAAAAACTCAAAGTACCAAATCTTCTGCACCATGTCCCAGCACACAGCAGGACAAAGCTTTACTTCTTCCTGAGAATAAAATCTGAAAGCTTCTCTTGGCTGGCTCTCCTCTCCAGTCTCATCACTGGGGGACTCTGCTTCACATCACACACTCCTACCACAAAGAAATGTTTCTGTGCTTCCTTGTTGCTTCAGGCATTTGGTCATACTGCTTTTGCTTCCTAAAACACTCCTCAAACCCTCATCTAACAAACATGACTTCACCTTTCAAGAAGTAGTACATGAATCATTGTTTTTATGTAGTCGTTCTCTATCCCTTCCCTGATGGAATATTGATCATTCCTTCCTTTGTACAGATGGCACTCCCCACATCTTAACACATTATTACAGTTGTTTATTTGGTTAGCTCTCCTGTCTAAACCTAAATAATTTTTCCTTTTCCTTTCTCTACAATGGCCTTCTCTTTTTTAACTTTCTATACCCAATGTCTATTGGAGCTTGAAAGTATACTCAATAGGCATTTATGAGTGAATAGTAAGTGGTGGAAGGAAAACCCTAAGACATCACACTAACCTATATCCTCAGCCATTCATTTACTTATTTATTCAGACACAGAATCAAAGTAAATTGCTAGGATGAGCAGGCTGGGTTTGAACACAGTAATCATCCCGCCTCAGCTTTTCAGCATATTTGGATTATAGGTATGTGCTACCATAGTTGGCACCCAATGCTTTGGTCCCAGCCTAATGTGTGCTCTTTCTATATTTTCCTGTCTTTGTAAGTAATTTTAAGAACTCAGATCATAGACTATTCAAATTTAAACTTCAAAACTTTAACTTCAGTTTAAAAGTTTTCAATATACTTAGAACTGATAAAAAGCTATAAGAAATGCACAAAAAAGAAAAACCATTTTAGGAGACATACTTGTATTATTTTTTTCTGCATAAGAAAAATGTAAACAAAATTTGATTACTAATATACTGCAAGTGTTCCACTTACCTTGAATCTTGTGGTCACTTTTTCTACTAGGATGAAGTGAACTTTTTCAGCATCTTTTAAAGCAATATCAACCCAATGAGATAATTTTCCCTTGCCTGCTCCAAACTCAACAAAGCATCTTCTTGGGCCCAGTAATTTTAATTTTTCAATGTTACCTAAAATAGAAGCCTACAAACTTCACAAGATTATTTTACAAACTAAAGCAAATGAATTTAGCTCATATGGGAAAACAGTAAGGTAATTTCTACAGAAGGCTGTATGGTCACATTGATAATCTACTTGACTTTAAATTTTTTGGTCTTTTAGATACTTAATACTCTATTCAGAAACATATTTGTGCTGAATATTTTTTTTTGCTATTTTGGAGACAGGGTCTCGCTTTGTAGTTCAAGCTGGCCCTGAGCTCACTATGGTGCCCAGGCAAGCCGCCGCGAACTCAGCAATCCTCCTGTCTCTGCCTCCCGAGTGCTGGGATTACAGGCGTGAGCCACCACGCCCAGCATTATATGTGGTAACCGGGGATCGAACTCAGGTCCTTGCGCTTGCAAGGCAGGCACCGGAACCACTGAGCTAACCCTCCGGCCCTGTGCTGAATATTTTTAATATATATTTCTATTTTTGAAATGGAAATATTTTTGAATCCTGAAAAAATAAACCAAGCAAATCTCAGTAATAACTATGTTGAGAAAGAATAAAAAGCTATCTTAAATAGATGAACAGGGTCATTACTGGGGCCTATACATACCTGCTGCTTTAGGTGTTTGATTGCAGAATCGCCATTTTTAGGGTCATTAAGGGCATCATGTAATGCTGGGTGGGACATAATGTGATCTTTAAGTGTAGAATTCAAACCTGTACCAAATATAAACATGATAGCTTAAACAAACAAATATGAAATTCTAGGATCCTGAACAATGGTAGCAATAACTTACAGAACGGTATTAATTCATATAACACCTAATTACTCTACAATAATTTAACTAGCAAATTTAGGCTAGTTAGACTTACCTTTACTTGCTTTTCTCAATTTCTTAATTAAGTTTTCCAACTGCTCTTCAGATAGAGAAGAAATTGGAACCTATATACAAAAATAAAACTAAATAATGTAGCCAAGAAATTGCTTTAAAGTACCATGGCAGAGACTGAGTAGAAGTCTAACAGTTGGGCAAATCCCAGTGGCAACTTTAGGCTCTCCTATCTGACAAAATTTCTTCTCTAAGCTGCCTTCTGAATGGCCCAACTGCTCAGTGTCTACTCAATCTCTGCCATGCTACTTTAATCCCTTTAATGTCTTTAGGTCAAGAAGAAGTCTAGACTGAGAAGGGTTCAAGAATCAGAAGGGACTCAGCACTATATTATATCTTGTTATGGGGTATGAGCTGGTCTGACAACTACACATCACAGATAATGCTGATTTTAAATTCATAGCAACAAATTTGTTCCAAAGACTGGACCATAGCTTATTAACAACAAGGAGATACAAATACCCTTTAAATATTAAGACAAAGTACTTACTAGTTGTTCATGTATTTCTGTTTCATCTTTTAAGCCTGCATTAATATCCTGAATAAAGAAATCCTTGACAAACACAAAACAAAATGGTAACATTATTAATATGAAGCTCACAAAAATTAAGCTAAATCTAATTCTTCCCTTCATCCCATATGCTGTAGCTACTGTTCTCCCTTCCTCCCATTCACTTAGCTATTAAATAATCCTGAGTACCTTTGGTTTAGATCAGGGAATGGCGAACCTTATAGAGGTTTCAATGATACAAACAGCCCCCTGCAACATGTGTGCCATAGGTTTGCCATCACTGGTTTAGATGCTGGGAATTCACAGTAATAGATAACAGAAGAGACAAATCTCCACGTTCCTGGATCTTATGCTCCAGTGAGATAGTATCTAAGTAAGCATTTATTGCCTAAAATTTTCATTAGTAATTTTATTAAAGTTTCTACCTGGTTTATAACATAGATTGAGGACCAAGTCAATCTTACCTTACAGTATTGCTGCAAAAACAAAAGTACATACTGCTTATCAGACATACATAAAGTAAAGCTATACATTGTTGTATATCTGATTTTTTAAAAAATAACTTAAAAAATGAAAGTGAAAACATCCTGTGACACTGTGTTATTTAAATGAACATAATGAGCTCTTTTTTAGTACATCTGCAGAGATATAAATTCTTGGTAAAGATCTAGATCAGTTATATCCAACAGAATTTTATGCAATGATGAAAATATTTGTATTTGCCTCAACCAAATCATAGCCTCTAGGTGTGCATATGGAAAATGCAAATGAAAAGTTGAATTTTCAATTTTATTTAGTTTTAATTAATTCAAATTTAGTCATATGTGGCTATTAGATGCCCCTGAGCAATGTAGATCTAGATGAATGAAATATTACTATTTCTATGAATCTTGTTTTAAAAGTGAAAACAATCCTGGGGACACTGTGTTATGAATATGATTTCTGCCACACAGATGGCAGAAGAGTAAGATCCTGATCATGCATTAGTATCATTATCTACATGCTTAACAATGGAAACAGGTGACTGAATAGAATTCAGGGATCCTAAGATGTTTTTCAGGGTGTCTAAAGAAACTATCGTGAAAAGTTAGCTATAACTATTACAATTTGAGAAACTCATAGTTCAAAATGCTTGCAAAGAATGCTCCAGGTTAATTATGCTATCGACTGGATCTTTATACGTGGTAGTTATTTACACCGGAAAAGTTTATCATCAATTAACTTTCATTTATTATATAAAATTTTTACTAATTGATGAAGAGTTTCACAAGGCCAAGCAGAACAGTGTTATAATGACAGGCTTCAAGTTTCATGAGGTACATGGAACTTTAGAGTGCACATGTGAGAATTGTCGTGCTCATAATACAAGTCACAGTGGGAAGCATCAGGTGCTTAAAACATTTTTTAAATCTCCTGGCAGACTACTATCCACTACTATCTGTTCCTTGTCCAATATTCATGACAGATTTTGACAGTACATTATCCTTTCCAACTGAAATCTAACCAGAGCTGGGGATTTAGCTCAGTGGTTCCGGTGCCTGCCTTGCAAGCAGAAGGTCCCGAGTTTGATCCCTGGTAAACCACATACCATGATGCCAGGTGTGTTGGCTCATACTTGTGGTCCCAGTACTTGGGGTGCAGAGGCAGGAGGATTGCTGTGAATCTGAGGTTTGCCTGGGCTACACAGTGAGCTCAGGGCCAGCCTGAACTACAAAGCAAGACACCTGTCTCAAAAACAAAAAAAAAAATCTAACCAAAATGATCACGTTTTCAAGACATCCTATGTAAAAGATCTCTGGATCTTTTAAATGTTAAGCCCTCATGCTACATCAATAAGTGGCCTTACACAGGCCACTGGACCCTGCATTTGCTATGAACCATGTAACCTATGAAATCATAAGTTCTATTTACCAAATATCTGATCACTGCTTTGTAATTTGCTAGTAAAATACACAGTGATTCTCTTTCCCTCATATTATTCTACATTTTTGTTGTTGTTGTTTTGGTACTAGGGATCTCTTGTTTGCCAGGTAGGCACTGTGCTTCTGAGCTAAATCTCTGGCCCTGTATTATTCTACCTTTAAAGGTTTCTAATCATTTCTCACTAATTTCTGACTGCCATTTCATGTCTTCCAGTCTACATACCCACTCTCAACATTATGGATTTTCTTTTACAATTGGGTCTTTCTGTCACGCCTACCTTTGCAAAGTTAAATTATACTAATATGATGGGTTGTGCCCCTGTATTTAGTTTCAATAAAAGATGAATGAATTTCCCTCTACAGCTCCCCTACCTGTAGATATGTAGATATATATGCATACATATGTATGTCATGTTAATGGCTTTGATATTTGATTGTCAAATCATTATGTTGCACTTTACTTTGTTAAAATAATCTTTAAAATTTTCCTATTCTATTATTATTTTTTCTAGGAAATTTTTATAGGGCCAGGGATGTAGCTCAATGGCACCATGCTTGCCTGAGATGCTCCAGATCCTAAATTCAATTCTCTGCACCAGAAATAAAATATGTTTTATATCCAGGTGTGGTGACGCATGCCTGTAACTCTAGCACTTGGGAGGCTGAGGCAGGAGGCTCACTGCAAGGCTAGCCTGGGTTACACAGTGAATTCAAGACCATTCTGAATTACATAGTGAGACCTTGTCACTAAAAAAAAAAAAATTATCATGTATATTTGAAGCTTACAACATGTCAGAGAGTACATAAAGATGATAAAATGGTTATTATAGTAAAGCAAATTAACATATTTATCATCTTACATAGTTACCTTGTTTACTATTATGAAAGAAAACATTTAGTCCCTGGTTGAGTGATGAAAGGTTTTCATGGCACTATATACCCCCTGAGTTTAGAAAAGTATGCTCATAAGTTAATATGACTTGAGTACTGCTAAAGTAAAGTCACCTAGTCATTTGGGTGGGTGTCAGTTCAAACTCATTGTCTCTACTACATATATAATATTATATATAATGATTATTGTATTATATATCTATAGTCACATTATCTCTGATTCTCAAAGACCCCAACAGTTATTCCTCATAACCACAGCTCTTAACTTCTACTTTCTCCCTCAAAACTTCTACTACATCATCTTCCTTCTCAATCACCTTGTCTCTTAACTCAGTAGGAAATTACAGCCATCAGATAAGTTTGCCAATTAATTCTCCTGTCAGCTCCAATTTGCCTGAAATGATAATTCTTGTTTTCCTACCTCCATCTATCTCAATGGAACAGCTATTCCTCCTCCTTCCACCTTCACTCTGTTCCTTGTCTGCCTCCTGAGAAGCCTCCCCGCATGATACCCTCTTTATTTCTGATTTTTTTCCTTTCTAATAGCTAAGCATATGAAGAAAGCTGCATTTCTCTCATTTTCTATCCTGCATCCTTTCTAATTCTGCCTCTATCCTGCCATTCTCTAAAGTTCCACTCACAGCCAGATTTCTTGAATCGATATGCTTGAATCTTTATTGTTCTATTTGACATTTATTCCCATATTTGAGTCCAATTTCTGCCTACCCCGTCCTATTTATTACCAATTTTGCTAATGCCTTTTGATCCTCAATAACTATTGTATTACTAACCAATGGTTTCTTTTCTGTCCTTATCTTGATTCCTCTGTAAGGCTACACACACAGAACATATTACCTTTTCCATTTCTCTAGCAAGATGGCAATGGTCTGCTAGGCAAGGTGCTTGGCATAATGTTAGGCAAATCAGTAGTGGCAAGACAGTGGCATACATGCTGATGTGTGCTGTTATCACTGGAAACTCTAAAAGGTTCAGCATCACTGCCCTAAGTGCCCAGTAATAGCTGTGAACAAGTAAATCTCTTTCTCTTTCCCGTACTCATTTACCCTTGGGTAACTCAGAAAGCCAAAGCTTCACCTATATCTTGTACATATTTGACTTCCAAATTTTGATTACTTCTCCAACCTTTCTACTGAGTTTCACACTCATTTAACTAACCTTGAATTTTCAATATGTCACTAAGTTTTACTGAATCCACTACATCAATGATTCTTGAATTTATCCTCATCCTTTGTCTTTAATCCAGTCACTTACCATGTTAACCTAGATGTCAACAATAGCTTCCTACCTAGTCCTCCTGATAACAAGCTATATTCCCATATTGCTCAAGTTCTTTAAGAGGAAAATTTGACCACACCATGCCCAAGCTTAAAATCTGCTGACATTTTTCCGTTTTTCAAAATAAAGTTCGAGGTTTTTTAGAAAATGTCTTGTGGTTTCTCAGCTCCATGACTTTGCACATGTTTTTCTTTCTAAAAAGGACTTTTTTTCCTTTTCCTTGCCATGTCAAGACCCTGTTACCACTGGGAAACCTTAACCCCTTGGAACTGAGTTTAATTTTGATGAAAACATTATTCTTACCATATGACACTTTTTTCATCTGATATACTAAACGATATCTTTTATTTACAAGTTTACTTTACAGTCTCAAGCTCCTTGAAGACTGGGGGTCATAGTTTATTGAAATAAATTTAGTAGCATTAAATACATAGTTTTTAATAAAGAGTGAGATTATTTTCTGAACACTCATGTTCCATAAAATGATATTTTTTTAACTAAGACCATAATTAGATTTATAATCACGTATGTTATATGCTCTTAACTGCATTTACTAAATTCCAGGCTCAAAATAAAAACCTTATTGAATATAATTATTCACATTTATAAATTACTAAGTACTCTATATATAAATATGTACCACAGACTTCACCATTCAGTTTTACTAATCCGATACTTACAGGTTTTGGCTTCTCTCTTGAGTTACATTTTTTCAGATGCTTTGTTAGTTGATCTTCATATACTGTGCTAAATAAAGAGAAAGTTTCAAATGAGACTTGTGACAATCACTGTTTCCAGCACAGAAAAACCCTTATCTGATCCAAACTTACTGTTTTGGATCTAAAGGACACAGAATTCGTTTCCGAGCATTTTCTTCCTAATAAATCAAAAGGGATACATTTAAGTAAGAATATCAAGTTCATTACTCACAGATAGCAGATGTAACTCCATTATATCTGCATTCCCGAAATGAGGCAAATAAACTTTGAAAGGATATAATGAAAAACTAGCAAAATCAAATCATGGAGTAACAATAACAAAAAAAATCCTGTGTAGCTATTTATGTATATAAATTAACAAATACTGCTTCAGACAGACAAGGATCTCTACGTTCAGATAAGTCATACAGAATGTGCATATATGTAATAATAAATCTATAATAATAATGACTCTAATATGTGCTATTATTTTATGCACCAAGGAAAAAAATGTTAGTCATTTACTTTATTTTAAATTAACTAATTAAAATTCCAACAAAAATTGTGTCTGGTTGGACGTCATGCATATACCTAAAATCCTAGTACTCTGGGAGGCTGAAACAAGATTGCAACAAGGACAGCCTGAGTAACTGAATGACTTAGTGAGACTGTCTCAAACATAAGAAAACCATGGGATGTAGCTTAGTACAAAGGCGCTGGGTACAGTCCCTACTATGTCAACATAAAGTAAAAATTTTCAATTTGATCATTTATCATGCATAATATATTCTAAAATAGGTACATCGTGTGGTAAAAGTGAACTAATCAACATATGAATTATTTCACATAATCTCTATGGAAAATTCTGCCCCTTTTAATTATAACATACTGTATCATCAATCCTAAAATGTTTCATCTGTTGTTAAAATGTGAAAAATGTCTTAGAAACAATAAAATATGACATTCAACAATTTGGCGTGTGCCATATTCTATTGGCTTTGCAATTTTTTTTTTTTTTTTGAGACAGGGTCTCGCTTTGTAGTTCGGGCTGGCTCTGAGCTCACCATGTAGCCCAGGCAAGCTTTGAACTCAGCAATCCTCCTGTCTCTGCCTCCCGAGTGCTGGGATTACAGGCGTGAGCCACCACACCCGGCACTGCGGTATGTGGTATTGATTGCTGGTGGGCGTGAGTCTCCACGCCCAGCATTCTATGTGGTTACTGGGGATCTAACTCAGGACCTTGTGCTTGCGAGGCAGGCGCTGGAACCACTGAGCTAACCCTCCGGCCCAACTTCGCAATTTTTTATATAGCAGTTACTATATCCTCTCATTTTTAATTTACATGGATTTAATCACTTTGAAGAAAAGGATGGAAAACTAATAGTGTTGTCAATTTTACCTAACATTCCATACAAATCTGTATGAAATAGGTAGTTAAAATCACAGGTCAGTCAGACTGGTTAGATCTCATTTCAGCTCTGTCAGCTACTAGCCTTAGAAACCTAGCTAGGCTTATTGCCTCATGTAGAAGATATGAATGACAATGCATATTACCTCCTAAGGTTTATGAAAATTAGGTGGGGGTTAAAAAACCCTGAAATTTAGCATAGCTCTAGCCAGAGTAAAACTTGATTCAGTGTTTACTCTTGTTTCTCAACTTATTTCAACTCTGATGTGCCACTCAGCATGGCCACAAAACAAATGCACACTAAGTTTCATGGACAAACTAACAATTTTCAACCATTTTTCTCAAAACTCTGCACATTAATTTTTTTTTATTTGCTGACTTCAAAATTTAGCTTCTAGCCAGGAGCTATGGGGTGTGCCTGTACTCCCACCTACCTTTGGGAAACTGAGGCAGAAGCTCAGATCTCTTAAGAAAAAAAAAGTAGAGTCCCACCTGGGCAACAGAGCAAGAGTGCCTTGCTTTCTGTCTCAACAAAGTTTAACTGCTATGCCTCCATTCTAAATTTCAAAGCTAAACCATGAAGTGGGAGAGTGAAACACTTTTTCAAAAGTTATCATTTGGGTTTACAGAGTTTCTCTGTCTTGGAAATACTGACATTTTGGGTTGGATAATTCTTTCAGGGGGCTGAGGGAAGGAGAACTGTCTTGTGATTAACAGGTAGTTTAGCACTGTCTCTGGCCTTTATCCATTAGATACCAATATCATTTCCCAGTTTTGACAATGAAAACATCTCCATATACTGCCATGTGACTGACAAAATTGAGTTTTTTTTTTTAAAGAAAGACAATATCCAATTACATAAAAAAAATTAGGATTCAGGAGAATGGCCACATTTCAAATCTTAACTGTAGTCACGAAGTGTTTTCCCTTGTTTTGTTTTCGTTTTGGAAACAGGGTCTTGCTTTGTAGCTCAGGATGGCCTTGAACTTACTATGTAGCCCAGGCTGGCCTCAAACTCGCTGAGTATGCTACTATCTCCATCATTGGTCACTTTCCAGATTTCTGGATCCAGAGTGGATCTCATTCTTTAACCAAAGGATGTTTGCTGACCCCCTACAACCATCCAATTGGCGACTGTATTTGGACTTCAAAGAGTTCTCACAATAAATCAAATCTTCCATATTTCAAGGTTGACATGGTACCACTGAGCTAAATCCCCAGCCCAAATCTCCCATATTTCAAAGCAAAAAACAAAACAAAACAAGTATGCTTCACTTTAGGAAAGTATGCTTCAGTATGCTTCACTTTAGGAAAATACCAGTCAAACCAAAACATGAAGCAGGCTTTGGCTATCTAGGATGGGCAGTGGTAGATAGATAAAGGGCTGATCTGCATGGATTTTCCTAGAAGGCTTAAACTGTTTGAATAAGAAATAAAATAATGCAAATAATACTGGACTTTCAGCAGACTGAAACCAGATCTATCTATTTGGTATTGTATTGCATTTATTGTATTGTATCCTATCCTGTCCTGTCCTATCCTATCCTATTCTATTTTTGAGACAGGGTCTTTGTAGTTCAGGCTGGCACTGAGCTCATTATGTACCCATGCAAACCTCAAACTCAGCAATCCTCCTGTCTCTGCCTCCTGAGTGCTAGGGATTACCGGCATGAACCACCACATGTGGTATGATGATATGTGGTACTGGGGATTGAACTCAGGACCTTGCGTTTGCTAGGCAGGCGCCAGAAACACTTGAGCTAAATCTCCAGCCCCTATTTGGCTTATTTTAATCCTAAAAGACATCACTAGCAATACACATGCAATATACAAATACATATTGCCTGATATATCTGCTATTTATGTGTGTGTGTGTGTGTGTGTGTGTATATATATATATTTTTTTTTTTTAAACAGGGTCTCTCTCGCTTTGTAGTTCAGGCTGGCCCTGAGCTCTCTATGTAGCCCAGGCAAGCCTCAAACTCAGCAATCCTCCTGCCTCTGCCTCCCGAGTGCTGGGATTACAAGCGTGAGCCACCACGCCCGGCACTGTGGTATGTGGTATTGATTGCTGGTGGGCTTGAGTCACCACGCCCAGCATTATATATGGTTACCCGGGATCGAACTCAGGATCTTCCGCTTGCAAGGCAGGCGCCGGAACCACTGCGCAAATCTCCGGCCTGATGTACTATATTTTAGAACAAAATTGTACGTGGTTTTCTATTTTAAAAAATCAGTTCTTACATATTTTAAAAATGTTTCCCATGTCATTCCAGCAAAGTAGTTTTAAATTGTTTTCTAGAGAGTGTAAGTCTAAATAAAGTTTAAAAGTTTCTTTTTAGTTCATTCACAAAGGGTATCAGAAAACAATCATTTGAACACAATACCATAGTGAAATCTAGGGACTTAAGTCAGTACTTTACCATTCCCTATGAGTAACATGGACAGTGAAAGGAAAGCAAGGCTCGGCAGTTACGGATAAAACTAAAATCTAGCGTTACTCTAGATTAGGACCAGGATAAATGTAACAAAGCTGGCATTTTACTTAGAAAAAGAAAACAATGCTCAATCACTAGGGCTCATCCTCACTCCGCAAGGAGGTCAAAACTACATTTATTAAAGAAAAGCTGAAGAATCCGGGGGACAGAAGCAGAAACCTGTCAAAGAGGAAAGGGGCCGGCTTCCAGCACCAACCGGACCGGGAAACTTATTTCCGACTCAGGAGGGTAGGCGATACCAGACCTCCGCGGCTCCAGCGTGTTCACCACAGAACCTTTTCCCTGCGGCCACCACCATCCTGCAGAACCGCTTCTTTTTTTCCACGTAGTAACTGCATCTACCCTCAGCTGGTAGACCAGTCGGGGGCTGTGTCGGCGAAGAAGCTGCCATAATTCAAGGTCTGCTTCTGGTGGCAAGCATCTGGCCTTCAGCTTAAAAGTTGTCAGTTTCTTTCAGGCCCTTTTCCCTTAACAAACATGGTAGCTTCGGGTCCTACCTCCATAGGTCAGTTCCCGGAAATAGCGCAAACATTCTTGCCCAGTTCTTTTGCAAACAGGAAGAGGCTGATGGTGGCCGACGCGGTCCAAACTTCCTTCATCTTTCCTCCGTTTTTCTCTCCCCGCCTCCTCCGCGGAAGCAGAGCGCCAAACTCAAACTCTGTCAGGACTCTAACGCTGTTCAGGCTGGTACCGAGAGTCAAGCCTGGTGGGCTTTTCTGCACACCTGCCAGGGCGGCGGTCCAAAATGAGCCAGGTTCTGTTCCAGCAACTAATTCCATTGCAAGTGAAATGCAAAGACTGTGAGGAGAGGTGAGGTCCGCGTTACTCGGTGTCCGCGGGTGGCGGTTGGGGCCAGGCCAGTGGGGAAGATGGCGGCGCTGGTTTGTGAGCGGCTGGGTGTCGGGTTCGCCCCCAGCCTGCGAAGAGGGAACCGAACAGGGAGATAATGGTCAACTCGGTCACTACGTCGGCCTTTGCCGCGAGGACAGAAGGAAACAGAAGGATTAAGAAGCCGACTCGCCTAAAAATTGTAGCTTCTGGAAATGGTGGCCGTGATAGCCCTACCCTTCCCTTTTGGTGGCTGAGAGCCGCGGCCCCGAGACGTTAATTTACGCTGGGACTTGGGGTGAGTTCCTGGAAGGCAGGATAACACTAGAACTCAGGCTTTGGTTGCCACCCATTTTTCCCATTCTCCTTTTGAAATGTGTCGGAAGTAAAATTTGAAATTTCAACTTTAAAACAAAAAAGTTAGTGGTATACTTTGGATCGTTTTCAAGTTCGTTGCAAAACAGCAAATTACTTATTAACGGATTAAAAACAACGAGAAAATTAGAAACTGAGGTTACTCCAGAGTTATAGCCTACTTGTAAAACTATTGCCACTGGGTATATTCTAGTCTTCGTGGAGTTTACAGTCCAGTAGAGGAAACGAATCCCAGTCTCCTAGACAAAGGCAAAATTGCAACTTTGATTAAGAAGTGGTGTTTTTAGGGCTTATATAAAGAGATTGGTCTGGAAGTCAAGAGATGTAAAAATTTTTTTTGTAGTTTCACTACTCATTAACTGTCCTGTGAGTTTATGTGAATGTTGTTTCCCCATTTATGAAATCATTATAATTTGCCTACCCACCTAATGAGGATCAAATGTGAAAATATATGTAAAAATCAAATGGCACAGAAAATGTAGCATTAAAAAAATGAAGATACTGGGCCGGAGGGTTAGTTCAGAGGTTCCGGCGCCTGCCTCGCAAGCGCAAGGTCCTGAGTTCGATCCCCGGAAACCACATACAATGCTGGGCGTGGAGACTCACGCCCACCAGCAATCAATACTACATACCACAGTGCCGGGCGTGGTGGCTCAGGCCTGTAATCCAGAGGCAGGAGGATTGCTGAGTTCGAGGCTTGCCTGGGCTACATAGTGAGCTCAGAGCCAGCCTGAACTACAAAGCGAGACCCTGTCTCAAAAAAAAAAAAAAAAAAAAGAAGATACTGATTTACTTAGTCTTCAGTAATGTTAAACTGTGGTATGTAATTAATATTAAGGTCCACAGTCCTTTAGCAACAGGCGCTGATACTGAAACCAGCAGCAGGGGCTTATTTATGTTGTTCCATGCACTTTCTGCTACTGAGTTATTAACCGAATACCCGTATTGGTCATTTTGTGCTTTACGGTGTGATAGGTTATTGGAAGTTTGACCGGGGGCTAATACAAATTAATATGTGGAAGTATAAAATGTACATTGGACTTTGAAAACATGCTGTGAAAAAAGAATGTAAAATCTTAAAATAATAAAATATTTTTAAAATAATTACTTTTAATATTTGTTAAGTGTTAAAATGGCAAAAATTTGGGGTGTATTGGGTTAAATAAAATTAATGTTAAAGTTAATTTTACCTACTTTTAGTTTTTTTTTTTGTTTTTTTTTTTTTTGAGACAGGGTCTCACTTTGTAGTTCAGGCTAGGTCTGAGCTCACTATGTAGCCCAGGCAAGCCTCGAACTCAGCAATCCTCCTGTCTCTGCCTCCCGAATGCTGGGATTACAGGAGTGAGCCACCACGCCCGGCTACTTTTAGTTTTTTTAATATGGTTTCTAAAAATTTTAAATACATGCACGTCTTGTTTTTGTAGTCTGGATTCTCTATTGAGCAACACTATCCTAGAATGATTATACAAAGAAAATAAAAGGAAGTAACACCTCTGATATAATATTGAAACTGCCAGCTCTTATTAAATCTTAACAGTTAATCTTTTTAAAAAACTTATGTGTGAAGGAGTATGTGGGTTTTTTGAGACAGGGTCTTGCTATGTAGTTCTGGCTGGCCTTGAACTCAGTATGTAGCCCTAAATGGTCTCAGACTCACAGTAGTCCTCCTGTACCCTCTTGAGTGCTAGGATTACAGGCATGGGCCACCATAGTTAATCTTTTTTTTTTTTTTCGTTTTTGAGACAGGGTCTTGCTTTGTAGTTCAGGCTGGCCCTGAGCTCACTGTGGTGCCCAGGCAAGCCGCCGCGAACTCAGCAATCCTCCTGTCTCTGCCTCCCTAGTGCATAGTTAATCTTTTTAAAACACAGTTTTAGGGGCCGGAGGGTTAGCTCAGTGGTTCCAGCGCCTGCCTCGCAAGCTCAAGGTCCTGAGTTCGATCCCCGGTAACCACCTAATGCTGGGTGTGGAGACACACCCACCAACAATCAACGCCGCACATCACAATGCTGGACATGGTGGCTCATGCCTGTAATCCCAGCACTCGAGAGGCAGAGACAGGAGGATTGCTGAGTTCGCGGCGGCTTGCCTGGGCACCATAGTGAGTTCAGGGCCAGCCTGAACTACAAAGCAAGACCTTTTTACAGAGTAAAAAGCAAAAAAAAAAAAACCACAGTTTTAATCTTTTTATTCTTTGTGTTTAGAAATCTGTCATATATTCCTATTACCTGTACCAGGGTCAGCAAACTACAGCCTGAGGGAGATGGGGCACTGTAAATAAATTTTTACTGAAACACAGCCATGCTTATTTGCTTACAGATTGCCTGTGGCTTCTTTTGCATGACAGGGGCAGAAATGAGTAATTATATTGTGAGTTTTATGACGAAAGGTGCTGGAGATACAACTTAGTGGTGAGCTCTTGCATAGTAGAAGTAAAAAAGAGGGAGGAAAAAAAAAAAGATTGACTAATTGTGACAGAGACCCAGTAGCAGGCAAAACCTAAAATATTTACTTGCAAGCCCTTTACAGAGTAATATGCTGACCCCTTACCTATTTGAAGAACCTACATTTTTGTCAAGTAAGCATTCAAGGCCAGTTCACCTTAAATATTTGCAATTGCCTAACTGTTCATTAGGAGCTGTTCTAGGTACCTGCTGAGGTTGTGTGTGCCCCCCCCGCCATAAAAATAAAATACAGTTATGTTTGTGGACAAGGAACTCACATTTTAATAGGAGAAATCAAAAGATTTCCTTTGAAGGCAGGTGTGGTAATGCATGTCTAATCCTAGCTAATTTGGAGGCTGAAACAGAAGGAGGATCCATTTAAGCCATTTTGGGGGAATTTACAACCTGAACCTGTTTTAAAACAGAAATAAAGGGCTTAGGGTGTAGCATAGTGATAGATCATTTGCCTAGCATGATTGAGCCCTGGGTTCGTTCCTAGTAGCTCACAAACAAAAATCTATTTCCCTTGGAGATGCAGTATAACACAGGCTGAATTCAGGCTCTGGAGCCAGACTGTCTTTTGAGGAGTCTTGGGAGTGTTGACTCCAAGGTGGTGCTCCTCTTTCTCAGCAAGAAGTTATCACTGAGCTACACCTGCAACCCTGATCTTGTACAATTTATTTAACTGCTCTTGCCTCATACTTAAATTCATGATTTATTACAGTGTAATAAACAGTTATTGTTAAAGGTAATTAATGCATGTAGTATAAATAAAATCACAGAGAAGGAAATTCAACTGAGGATTATGGTAATGCTCAGGGAACTTATCTAGGGGAAAATGAGGCAGTTTTGAGGCTTGTGATTTAATACATCTTGCTCTTTCGGTTTGGTATCTTAAGTTCCCCTCTCCATTATATTAGCCACATGACAATTCTTGTTATTTTCTGCTATACTCTTCTTAAACCAGAGCTTTACTTCACCCCTGCTGTTGCCTTTGCCTCAGATGCTTATTCATAACCTCTAAAGTGTGTCTTAAATCTCTTCATTATAAAAATTTATCAAAGTTACCTAAGTTGAAACCAATAGTTACTCATTTATTAGATGTATATAGGTTAGAGATCTGAATTCTTCTTTGGGCTTTGCAGTGTTTCTCGGGTTCTTCCTCTGTAAAAGAGATAATATTTACTTAAGATTATTGTTACTAAGTAGGGTGCTATCTGTAAAGAAGCTGGTAGGTACTTAGTAGTGTAGGTACTTAGTGTTACTAGCCCTTCCTTTCTCTTGAACCCTAAAATATAATCAGAAGTATTTAATGATGAGGGAAGTCATTTAATCTCATCTCGGCTTGAGGATATGGACCATGTTTATTTGTTTTTATCCTTAACACTCTGCACAGTACTTAGCATAGAGTAGCTTTAATTGTTTAAATTGAGAGTTTAAGGTCGTAGCTACTGGATGACAGCAGTAGAATCCAGGTTTGCACATATCTCCTGTGTAAGTTATTCTTTTTTAAAAGAACACCTGGCCAAATCTGACCCAGATAATGTTATATAGATTTATGTATTTAGAGTGTGATACCAAGATAAACACTGTTTTATTGAAGTTTTATTTATTTATTTTATATTGCTCATATTACTGTCCACTGTAATAGAGATTTTTTTTATAATAAGATTTTTTTTTTTTTGAGGCAGGGTCTCACTTTGTAGTTCAGGCTAGCACTGAGCTATGTAGCCCAGGCAAGCCTCGAACTCAGCAATCCTCCTGTCTCTGCCTCCTGAGTACTGGGATTACAGGCATGAGCCACCACTCCCGGCTGTAATAAGATTTTTTATTTCAGATAGTATATCCCCTAAAATTTTAGATTTTCTACATGTATTTTTAAGGATGTTTTGAAGTAAATTTGGGAAATAATGTTTAAATTATGACCTTTTCTCTATTTTTCTCCAATCATGTAGTGCATAACCCCCCCCCCCTTACTGGAGACTGAACCACATTATCCCATGCTGGGTTGGTAAAGGCATTTTGAATATATGAAACAGTATCCTTATTATGTTTGGTAAATTTTCAGTAATCTGAAATTATCTAAAGGATATCTTACTAAATTGATTCTTGAATGTTTCACAAATTTATGAAGTATGACAAGACTTCTAAAACTGTAAATTACCACAGAAATTTAGGTATCAATTGCGGTATCATACAGCCTGGTAGATTAAAAAAAAATTTTTTTTTTGAGGCTGTGTGGTCCAAGCTGGCCTCATCAAACAGTGATCCTCCAGCTTCCTGAATGCTGAGGTTACAGGTGTGCATCACCACACCCACCAAAAAACCAAACATAATGGCATTGTAGAGCCAAGAAGCCCTTTGTGAAACATCTAATTGAATCCATTATCTTACAAACTAGGAAATGGGGTTTTTTTTCTCTCTCAAAAAGATTTAAGTATTAGAACTGTAATTTGTTTCACATACATTACTCCAGTTAACTAGAAATATAGAAATAAGATATTCTCTTGTATTTTTCCTACTTTTATAGTATCAAGTAGCACTGCTCTTATGTGTTAGGTAACAAATACAACTTAATCATAGCCTAACCTCATATAATCTTAAGATTTAGTATCCATTCATATATGTTTAAGAAGAAATTTTAAATGATATGTTTTCTTAAAAATATAAAATGACAAATTAGAGGGGCCGAAGGGTTAGCTCAGTGGTTCTAGCGCCTGCCTCGCAAGCGTAAGGACCTGAGTTCGATCCCCAGTAACCACATATAATGCTGGGCGTGGAGACACGCCCACCAACAATCAACACCGCATACCACAATGCCAGACGTGGTGGCTCACGCCTGTGATCCCAGCACTCGGGAGGCGGAGACAGGAGGATTGCTGAGTTCGAGGCGGCTTGCCTGGGCACCATAGTGAGCTCAGGGCCAGCCTGAACTACAAAGCGAGACTCTGTCAAAAAGCAAAAAAAAAAAAAAAAGACAAATTAGAGCATAACAAAATCCAAACCATTGGCTCTTGATCAACTGTTACCAAGTTTTTTTCATCAATACTCATTTGCTGGGGCAGGGATTTAGCTCAATGGTTCCAGTACCTACATTCCAAGTGCAAGATCCTGAGTTTGAGCCGCAGTACCAAACAACAACAAGACCCTACAAATACTCAGCTGCTATGTTTATACTTTTTGTTTCTGTAGTAAATAAGTAGTAAAATGTGGGAAATATTTAAAACATCTTTAGAGGAATAAGTCAAATTTGAACAAATTCCATTTGGTAATTTACTTTTTTGGCCTGTATGTTAGAAAAAAGCTATTGGTATTGAATTCAGATTATCACTACATAAATGTATTTTACTAATTTTCCCTTTATTTTCTTAATATTCG
>PVIC010016421.1:0-33965 GCA_004025085.1 Thryonomys swinderianus | reverse complement strand
CAGTGACAGATGTTGTAAGGTGTGGGGTCCGGGTTCGGCTGCACTATGCTGAGGGCCATGTGTGATGATCTGGGGAGGACCTGGAAGCAAAGCTGTTTTTTGATTGTCCCATGTATGTGTGTATGATGTGTAATTTGTGTAGGTGCAGTCTGCTGTGTACATGTGTTATAAAAGTGTTTAACATGCCTTTGTGTATATGTGTAATACATGTGTGTCAGTGATATAAATGAACATGTATAGTTTTAAAAATTAATCAGTTTTCACAGATTTTTATTTTACTGGTTCCATTACAGCTGTCTTTTTTCCACTTCTCCATTTTCTTGCATTTCTCAGATTTTCTTTTTCACTTACTGATCAAAATAACAGCATAAAAAAAGCTCATGACAGTTGATATCCACTAATGAGCTAAACATGTGGTGAATGGGTAAGTAAAGCCTGAGTAGATGGCACTCTGGGTCTGGTGGTACAGACTTGCTCATGCTCTCAGAGCAAGCCAGGAGTGGTGTGGCCAGTGAGGTTATGTGCGGGCCCCTTTCCCAGGTAACGCTGTGCCTGTTGCTCAAGAACTGCTAAGACAATGAAGCTTGCCTTGGTTTTAGATTGGTTCAGCTCTTTTATATGTCAGACTCAGTAAATTTGTACAGTTAAATGCCTGCTTTTAATTATACATCCTTGAAGATTATTTGGAAGGTAGTGTTGTACTTATGTCCTCAGTTTGTTTATTTTTTATTTTTTTAAGTACCAGAGGTGAAACCCAGGGCCTCGTGCAATTTAGGCTTGTACTATATCACTGAGCTCCGCTGCCAGCCTGGTTTTTTTCTTACCTTTTTTTTTTGGAGACAGGGTCTCACTTTGTAGCTCAGGCTGGCCCTGAGCTCACTGTGTAGCCCAGGCAAGCCTCGAACTCAGCAATCCTCTGTCTCTGCCTCCTGAGTGCTGGGATTACAGGCTTGAGCTACCAAGCCAGGCATTTGTGGTATGTGGTACTGATTGCTGGTGGGCATGAGCCACCATGCCTGGTATTGTTGTATATGGTTACCAGGGATCAAACCAGGGACCTTGTGCTTGCTAGGCAGGTACTGGAACCACTGAGCTAAATCTTTTTTTTTTTTTTGCTTTTTGAGACAGGGTCTCGCGTTGTAGTTCAGGCTGGCCCTGAGCTCACTATGGTGCTCAGGCAAGCTGCCGCAAACTCAGCAATCCTCCTGTCTCTGCCTCCCGAGTGCTGGGATTACAGGCGTGAGCCACCACGCCTGGCATTGTGGTATGCGGTGTTGATTGTTGGTGGACGTGTCTCCATGCCCAGCATTATATGTGGTTACCGGGGATCAAACTCAGGACCTTGCGCGGCAGGTGCCGGAACCACTGAGCTAACCCTCCGGCCCACAGGCCCTGTTTCTTTTAAAAAGAATTGATACAGGGTCAGAGATTTAGCTCAGTGGTTCCAGCGCCTGCCTTGCAAGTGCAAGGCCCTGAGTTTGATCCCAGTAACCACATACAATGCTGGGCGTGGTGACTCAGGCCCACCAGCAATCAATGCCACATACCACAGTACCGGGCGTGGTGGCTCACTCAGCAGTTTGAGGCTTGCCTGGGCTACATAGTGAGCTCAGGGCCAGCCTGAACTACAAAGTGAGACCCTGTCTCCAAAAAAAAAAAAAAAAATTGATATAGGGCTTCAGTTACGTAGTTCAGGCTGGCCTTGAACTCACTATGAATCCCAGGTTGGTCTTGAATTTGCTGTGATTGAAGTCTTCTTTGGCTTATTGAATGCGGGTATTATAGACATGAGTCACCATGCCCAGTGCAGCCCCCTCCCCTTTAATTTGAATTTTTAGACTGAAAATTTTAGTAGTATGATACTAAAGTTAATACATAAATGATGGTGATTTGTGTCCAAGATGCTGCAGTGGATCTGCTTCCCAAGGCATTGAGTATGCATGAGGGATTGAAACCTTGTGAACTAAAATCTGGTAAATGCTAGTGGATCTTGGAGAGCTTTCTCTAAACCCTGGCCTGAGCATGGCTTGGACTTGTTCTCAGGATTCATATCTGCTATTGGATTCTGTGTGTTAGTTTTATGGGTAAGTACTCATTCTTTGTGTATTCTGTGGGAAAATAATAATTTTGCTCCTAAGTGAAAAGACAACTTCTTCATCCTCGTAAGGTCCTGTGCCTGTTTTCTGCAGAGGTGGATGTGAGAATTTCCTCTCCTAGGAGTGCCAGTCCTGATCTAGGAATGAATGGACAAGCTCCCTCCTCTTTCGGAAGATCTGCAGAGGAATTGCCCCGACCCCCAGGAGGCCCTTGATAGGAACTGTCAGAAGAGCTGGGGAGAGATTGGAAGAGTTTGTGGGGTCTAAGATCTCTGGCACTAGCTGGGGTCCTCTGCAGGCTACTGGTAATAGGCCAGAATAGGATTGCATGGAGGACTGTTGCTGCTGAGGCATGGAATTGAAGAGCTGAGGACCTCAGCTGTTGGTTCCTCCTGCAGGAGTGACATGCTGTGAGCTCTCCCAAGGCTTTGAGATGGGTAGTGGTTATGGAGAGATGGCTCTCCTGAGAGGACACTTGACTCATCTTAGTGCAAAGTGGAACATCACTGTTACAAAAGGAAACCTTTATTTTCATTTATGCGGGAAAGTTACTTTTAAAGATGATGCTGCATAAAGAGCTCTGCAGGTAATGAATGCAAAGTTGTGATAGATATTTAAGAATTTGGTATGTAAATGAATGAGTTTCGGAAACATTGGGGAGATGAATTTCTGTGTGGGCAGAGGTACAATAGCAGAATGGGTTGGGCAGGTTTTTTTTTTTTTTTTCTTGTTTTCCTTTTTGAGGCAGGGTCTTGCTTTGTAGTTGAGGCTGGCTTTCAGCTCACTAGGTAGCCCAGGCAAGCCCGAACTCAGCAATCCTCCTGCCTCTGCCTCCTCAGTGCTGGGATTATAGGCGTGAGCCACCATGCCTGGCATTGTGGTATGAGGTATTGATTGCTGGTGGGTGTGAGTCTCCACGCCCAGCATTATATGTGGTCACCGGGGATTGAACTCAGGACCCTGCGCTTGTGAAGCAGGCGCCAGAACACTGAGCTAACCCTCTGGCCCTTTCTTTCTTTTTTTTAACTTTAAGGGAATAGAATAGACAACACCAGTGTATCAGATTGGCAGTGGTGGTGGCGGTAGTGGTGCATATCTGTGATCCCAGTATTCAAGAGGCTGAGGCAGGAGGATTACCATGAGTTTGATGCCAGCCTAGATTACATAGTAAGTTCAAGGTCAGCCTGAACTACAGAGTGAAACCCTGTATCAATAACAAAACCAAGGCTGGGAATTTAGCTCATTGGTCCTCGTGTCTGCCCCGCAAGCTCAAGGTCCTGAGCTTGATCCCTGGTACCACATACCACAATGGTGGACATAGTGGCTCATACCTGTAATCTCAGCACTTGAGAGGCACAGGCAGGAAGATTGCTGAATTCAAGGCATACTCGGGCTACATAGTGAGCTCCAGGGCCAGCCTGAACTACAAAGTGAGACCCTGTCTTAAAAAAAACAACAACAAAAAACCCCAGAAAACCACACAAAGAAAACAAACCACTAGGTTGTTGTAGGGAATATGTGGGAAGTTTTGTTTGGCCTTAGTGTGGGTGTATGTTCCTGAAGGTGTGAATTTGTCTTAAAAAATGTCAGTGCTTCTGGCCTGAATGATTCCGAAAGCATATTTCACCTCTTGAGCTTCTAGTTGCTTTAGTTAGCTTATATTTATTGAATGTCCTTTGTGTGCCCTTCAGTTACTAGGGCGTATGAAGCATACAAAGTCAGTGAGATACTCAAACCCTGTAGGGAACTTTTGACTTCTTTGGAAATAGCAGTTATTGCTATTTTTTTGCATTATTCCAAATGTCTCCAGTAGTACAGAAAACAAAACCAAAACAAAAGGTGTCTGATTTTTTTTTTTTTTTTTGAGACAGTGTCTTGTTTTGTAATTCAGGCTGGGCATGAGCTCACTATGTAGCCCAGGCAAGCTTGGAACTCAGCAATCCTCCTGCTTCTGCCTGCTGAGTGCAGGGTTTACAGGCATGATCCACCATGCCTGGCACTGTGATATGTGGTATTGATTGCTGGTAGGTGTGAGTCACCACGCCCAGCAATGTCTGTGGTTACCAGGATTGTACTCAGGACCTTACACTTGGGAGGCAGACGGGAGAACCGCTGAGCCAAATCTCCAGCTGTGAGCTAAATCTCTGGCCTGGATCATCCATTCTAATGGATGATTTTACTCTCTTCCAAGATGGGGCATCCTCCCACTTGGTGAGGTGGAGTGCCTCCTGTCAGAGTACTGGGAAGAGCTATGTGGATGGATTCGGATCCCTCTGCTCATGGCAGTGCTTGCTGTGGTCCTGGTGGTCAGCACAGTCACCTGGTTGTTTGTGGCCATTTGGAGATGAAGAGCATCACTGTGTATTGGATTGAAGGCAAATGCTCCTTGTTTAATGCCATGTCTGGTTAACAACTGTTTGAATTTGTTTTTAACAGTTCTGTACATGTCTTTTTTTGTGTGTGTATGCAGTACACCTTTTCTGTACCATACTGTGATTTTTGTTGATTGTACTGTAAAGTGTGTAATAATGTGGTCCTGTTGTACTCTTACAAGTGTAAGAGTTATGCAAATAAAAGTAAAGGGATCCAGGGCTGGAGATTTAGCTCAGTGGTTCTGGTGCCCGCCTAGCAAGTGCAAGGTTCCTGGTTCGATCTTCAGTAACCACATACAACAATACTGGGCATGGTGACTCATACCTATAATCCCAGCACTCAGGAGGCAGAGCAGGAGGATTGCCAAATTTGAGGCTTGCCTGGGTTACATAGTGAGCTCAGGGCCAGCCTGAACTACAAAGCAAGGCCCTGTCTCAAAAACAAAATAAAAAAAATGTGGTTTCCTTGACCATTTCTTTGTTCTGAATATTGTAATGTACATAATGTGTACAATTCCTTATTGAGCAGTTGATTCATTTTAATAGTCTGATCACTGGAATCAGGCTCCATCATTAAATGAGGAGCATCTGTATAGGTCTTGGCTGAGCAAAGAAATGGTATTGTTTTAGCTTGCAAGTTTTGGAAGAATGTTTGTGAGTGATGAGATGGTGACCCTGTGTTAGTAGGGAGATGGGGCTTCCAGCAGGCATCCTATCTGGAAAGTTAGTCACACCTGCTGAGTAACCTTAGACCCTACCCAGTGTTCTGCTCCTCCCTGTCCCCTTGCAGGGGCATTTCAGAGCCTTGTTTTGGTGCTCTTTCTCAGGTGTATATTGGACTTGTCAGAGCATAGCTTCATCAGGTGGAACCTAGTGCCTGGGATCCTGGCACTCTCTCCATCTTGTGTTCCAGTATGGTAGGCGTTCGAAGTACATCCAATTTGGGATGACTAGAATTAGAGGGTCTTGCGTAGAGTCGGAGTCTTCCTGTTTGTCTGTGTGTGTTTCTGCCACTCTCCTGTCAGGGATGATTTGATCTCCTACACAACTGGTTCCAGGTTCCAGGAGACCTTGGGCATAGAACATAGCAAAGGGATACTGGACAAGCCTCCTTCTGCTGTCCCCTGGAGCCTTTTGCCCGGTGTCTACAAAACCTCACCTGGCAGCTTGCTGCAAGGGGGAAGCAGGAGACCACAGCTTTGCTATTCCTGGTTGCAGTGACTTTTTCTCTCTCACGCTAGCCTGCTCCACCTATTTCAGAGGGAAAGATTTTTTTTTTTATTTTTTTTTTTGAGACAGGGTCTCGTTTTGTAGTTCAGGCTGGCCCTGAGCTCTCTATGTAGCCCAGGCAAGCCTCGAACTCAGCAATCCTTGGAGGGAAAGATTTTAAGTTAGAGAAAAATTGCTTTGTGGTGATTATTGGAGAGCTGAACATTGGAGATTTGGGTAGGGGGCTGGATTAGGTCAATAATTGCTTATTAGATTTGCATAAAATCAAACGACAGCTCTGCAATTCTCACCTCAGAACACAGTACAAAGTATCTTTAGGGGGTAGGATTATATAGGAGATAAAGCAGAGTGAGTGGAGCTTTGAAATATGGACATATCTCCCATGTTAACCTTTTTTTTTTTTTTTCCTGGGGGAAACAGCTAGGCAGGTACAAAGGCTCTTCTGTTGTCTGCGGATACTATATTGGGGTCTTTTTCCCACTGTGATGTCTTGGGCCTAGAAACTGGCATTTAGGGCTAGTGTTGTCTTTGTAATGTCATTAAAGGAAATAGTCAAATGTTTCTCATACTGTAATAGATGTAGCTGTTTTCCAAGTGTGAGAGAATGCTTGCTCTCTTTCTGGTTTTTGAGACAGGGTTTCGCCAATATTCAGGTTGGTCTTGAACTCACTTTGTAGCCCAGACTGGTCTCAAACTTGGAGCAATCCTCCTGCTTCAGCTTTCTGAATGGAGGAATTATAGGCATACACCCCCACCCCTCTGCATGAGGGGCTGTTTTCTTAGTCCATTTTGGACATGAGACCCCTCTTTCTCTGTAAGTGCACTGAGCCAGAACATAGGCAGGCCAGGTGATTCCTGCTGCTCTTCACATATTGCTCCCCCTTTAGGAGTGCTTTTCACTGAATAAGAGTTTCATCTTGCCTGAGATGGAACTGGTGAGCAGTAGTTCCTTTTCATTTTGTAATTATATAGTTTAAAAGCTTTGTGGTAGCATGTGGAGGAAGGATGGAGCTTGTAATTTGGCATACATGGTCACATGGGTCCTCTGCTGCCAGGAAATGGTGAGTTTGGTGAGGAGAAAAAGCGGACACTATAATTGCCATGTACTGTCTCTGATGAGACAGTCACAGTGCTTCTGGAGCCATTGTACTGGAGCAAAAGTTGTGGCCACACCCCTGGTGGTCTAGTCAGAATCTTTCAATTGGGTAGTCGTTCTTTAGTTTTCATTTCTGAATTACTTCTGTTGTGAGGTGCATTTATCTGGGTTGAATTTCATCTTATATAAAATGACCTAACAGCCATACTCATTAATGCTTAAGCTAAGTGTGCTCACCAATGCTCTTTGGTGCTGTGGATGTGGCTGTACTGTATGTTATGTTTGTGTGTGCCACATGACCAAGTTCCACTGCCAGATTCTGAGGTGATGGTGATTGGCGGTAGTGTCCACCACCAGGAGCTAGTCAGCCAGGTGGAGGAGAATACTGGTGATATGACCGTGTTAGTGTGAGGTGCCTGGGCAAAGGTTCCTTGCCAGAGTGGTGATACACACTGTGATTAAAAAACACGGACACTGCTGCCCAGGGCGGTTCAGTGGAGGTGATGCTTTGAACTTTAGTAACAGTGTGTGACAGGTTTCATCTTGTTCTGTGCAGTCGGTCTGTTGTGAGCTACAGTTGAGAGAAGGTGTGGTTTAAATCACAGACCACAAACAATATCACTTAATGTGCAGTTTTGTCCATTTCACTGGCATTCGTAGGTGATGTTGCTTCAAATTCCAGGTTGAAGCCAAGGGTGGTGGCTCACGCCTATAAGCCCAGCACTCAAGAGGCAGAGGCAGGAGGATTTCCATGAGTTCAAGTTTAGCATGGGCTACATAGTGAGTTCAGGGCCAGCCTGAGCTACAAAGTGAGACCCTGTCTCAAAAACTTAAAAAAAAAAAAAAAAAATTCTAGGCTGAGGCAGTAGGAATACTGTGAGTCTAAGACCAGCCTGGGCTGCATAGTGAGTTCAAAGCCAGCCTAATTTACACACAGGAAGACCCTGTCTCCTAAAACAAATTGCAACTTTTCTAAGAAATGTCATCAGTCATGTGAGTTAAGACTTGACCTTTGGTGCTGGAGATTTAGCTCAGTGGTTCCGGCGCCTGCCTAGCAAGCACAAGGTCCCTGGTTCAATTCCGGAAACCACATACAACAATACTAGGTGTGGGTAGTTCACGTCCACCAGCAGTCAGTACCACATACCACAAGTGCTGGGTTTGGTGGCTCAAACTTGTAATCCCAGCACTGGGGAGGCAAAGGCAGGAGGATTGTTGAGTTCAAGGCTTTCCTGAGCTACATAGTGAGCTCAGGACTAGCCTGAACTACAAAGCAAGACCTTGTCTTTTAAAAAGAAGACTTGGCGTATGGTTACCATCCTGTTCCATAGTTCAGGGTTTCTCAATGAAAACACCCAATTCTCTTTGTTTGGGGGGGGCACAAGACATCAATCAAGATCCAACATTGAAGTCTTATTGCTGGTATTCTGTGACCTTGATGAAATTGTGTGAACTTAGTTTGTACCATGCCAGGAACACTGTGGTGAACTCTGAATATTATTAGGGCTTATTGGAGCATTTAAAAGATGATATGTGTAGAAGATGGCCTGAAAAATTGGCACACGTTTCCCCTTGCTTCACATCTGTGTCACATATCACTTGTGGCGCAGCCATTTCTTATGGTATGACCTATTCCACCTTAGTCCTTGGATCTGGTACCATGTGGATTCTGGCATTTCCCTAAAATTCAAAAAGACCTTGAAATGTTTTGAGTTGATTCAGAACATCAAGGCACCCACAATAATACAACTAAGGATAAAAAATAACAGTTTCTAGAACTGCTTGAGAAAGACCTAAGAATGATGGGTCAGGGCTGGGGATTTACTTTAGTGGTGCTACTTTCTGCCTTGAAAAGTGCAAGGTTGTGAGTTTGATCTCTTATACTGCAAAAACAAAGACAAGACAGGATAAATGTGTTCTCTGTGTGTGTGTGTGTGTGTGAGAGAGAGAGAGAATAGCATATATCTTACTGTAATAAATATTTTTAAAATATTTAAACATTCACTGATTTTTTGATCATGTCATGTCAGTGAAAATATAAAAGCTATGCATAGAGAATTTGAAAAAAAAATCCTGAAAAGTATACTGAAGAAACTCAAGACTTGAGCTTGATTTTGAAGGATGAATAGAAGTTTATCAGTTGGGCAGAGTGGAAAAGGGCTTTGTGGAAAGAATGACCACCCTAAGTTGGGAGACTTTGGAACTTGGAGAAGCCACCTTTAAAATCACCATCGGCAGGAGCAACCTTCAGGGAAAACTAGTGGATGCTCCACACAGGAAAGGTATGGTTTACATGAGAAGCTTTTTCTAGTTAGGTCTCTATGATATGTGTGGTCCGCATGTAGGCAGCAGCATGATGTGAATAAAGTGTGCTTCTCCCTGTGGCTGTCAAATGTGAAAAGCACAAATTTATTTATTTATTTACTTACTTACTTATGTATTTATTTATTTAGAGACAGGGTCTCACTTTGTAGTTCAGGCTGGCCCTGAGCTCACTGTGTAGCCCAGGCAAGCCTCGAATTCAGCAATCCTCCTGCCTCTGCCTCCCGAGTGCTGGGATTACAGGCATGAGCCATGCATTATAATGTGGTTACTGGGGATCGAACCAGGGACCTTGTGCTTGCCAGGCAGACACTGAAACCACTGAGCTAAATACCCAGCTCCATGCTGGTCTTTAACTCATTGTGTAGCCTAGGCTTACCTTGAACTCAGAGCAATGCTCTATCTCAGCCTCCAGAGTGCTGGGATTACTGGCAGATTACTCAGCAGCATGGGAAAGGGGAGTAAGTTGAACCAGAAATGTGTGAGCTTGGAAGAAGAGATGATTATATTGTCATGATGATGTAGGTGAAGAAATACAGAGATGACATTGAATTAGAAATTTGGGAAATGATAGCAGGGAGGAGACATGATCACTTTTAGGAGTTGAAATTGATAGGGCTTGTAATGTGTGTGTGTGTGTGTGTGTGTGTGTGTGTGTGTGTGTGTGAATTACTTAGGAATTGAACTCAGAGCCTTTGCACTGAGCTATATCCCTAGCACTTTTAAAATTTTTAGTTTAAGACAGGATCTCTGTGAGTTGGTAACTTGCCTAAGCTGGGCTTGAATTTGAGGCTCCTACCTCAGCCTCTCAGAGTGCTAGGTTTGCAGGTGTGTATTGGCACGCCCAGTCTTAGCTGGTGTTTTTTTTTTTTATTTTTTTTGTACCGGGTATTGAACTCGGGCCCTTGTGTATCAACGGTTGGCACCATACCACTTGAGCTAAATCCCCAGCCCCTTAGCTGGTTTTTGATGGAAGAGAAGCAGCAGCTGATTCTAGCTTCTCGGGTGCTTACAAGCACAGCAGGGTGGCCAGAGATTTAGCTCAGTGTTTCCAGTGCCTGCCTAGCAAGCACAAGGTCCCAGGTTTGACCCCTGGTAACCACATACAATAGTACTGGACATGATGACTCATACCCATCAGCAATCAGTACCACATACCACAGTTGCTGAGCATGGTGGCTCACGCCTGTAATCCCAGCACTGAGGAGGCAGAGGCTGGAAGATTGCTGAGTTTGAGGCTTGCCTGGGCTACATAGTGAGTTCAGGGCCAGCGTGAACTACAAAGTGAGACCCTGTCTCAAGAAAGAGAAGAGAGAGGAGGGGGGAGGGGGGAGAAAGAGCAGGCTGAAAACTCTTGATGTGTGTTGTGTACTCAAGGAGGGAGGATTCATTGGAAAAATCCGTTGGTCAGCTGTATCTGGGTGGACATGGATGTAGACAGTTCTGGAGAGAGTTCTGAGGCAACAGTTGGGATTAAACAGCATACTTATTAAAGGCACACAGGTTGGTGAGTTGCTGAGGAGAGAATGGAGAATGAAGTTTGGGAGTTGGTGGAAGAAGATGATCTAGCAAGTGGGATGAAATAGAAACAGCAAGAGAAGCTATGAGCGGTACTCAGGGAGTCTAGGGTATGGTATTATATACAGGGTGAATGCTGCTGTGAAGCCAGGACAGGTGAGCACCTGCTTTGGCTTCTGGTTCTCACCATTATGTTGATATTTTATAGGTCAAGGAGGGCTTTGACAGTTAGACTTCAGGTGCTCTGTTTGGGAGCCCAGAGCACAGATTGTGTGTTGGCAGTGATGTGTGTGACTAGTACAGATGTAGGCTCAGGAGCTTCAGCTGAACCCTAATCTGTAGGTAGAGTACTGAGCTGCTCAGAACTTAGTTTCTTGTGAGAAATACTGACATGATACTGTTGTCTCTGAGGGTAGTGTTATGGTGGCTGGGACACTCTTTTGTGGGTCTAGTACCTGCTGTGCCCTGTGGTTGGTAGTGGCTGGAGAGGCCACTGTTTTTTATCAGCTCTTTTTGAGCCCATGTTGGTGTCAGGACACTCCAGACTTTAGGCATGTCATTGAAGGAGCTATATAGCAGACAAGCATGGAAATTTGCACACTGTTTATCTAACCATACCCACCTAGGGCAGCTGGCTTCCCTTCCTTTTTATTTTGGCAGCTCTAGGGATTGAACTCAGGCCCTTATGGTTCCAAGGTAGGTCCGGTACCAGTTGAGCTAAATCTCTGGCCCTTTAGCTGGTTTTCTTGCATTCTCCTTTGCTACTTGAGAGATGCCTATTAGTGAGGAAGCAGGTTGTGCATGGTCACTTCTGGGGACTGGCAGTTTTCCCACGTACAGGTAAGTTAAGAGTGGGATGCAAACTCATGTATAAGAGGCTCACTGGCTTCTCTGCCCTCAGCCTGTGGACCCACTTGTATGACAGGAAGTAGGAGGAAGAGTGCAGGCAGAGCCAGTTAGTAAGATTTCTTGATAGAGATTGTGGAAGATTACACCTAAGGACAAGCTCCCTTTGTTGGTCTCAAGGAAGAAGTTTCCTTCCATTTGATGTTCTTTGTTGGGGTGGCTGGGCACTAGAGTGCATGAGTTAGAGTAGAGAGCTGGTGTTCTAAGGTAAGAGGTGGGGCATATTCTAGCAGTTTCGGGAGAAAGCCTGCAAAAGGAACACTTAGGAGCCATCTACCCAACAGGGATTTAAGAAACTGGATGCCTTGACAGGATTGCTGAGTTCATGGCGGCTTGCCTGGGCACCGTAGTGAGCTCAGGGCCAGCCTGAACTACAAAGCGAGACCCTGTCTCAAAAAGCAAAAAAAAAAAAAAAAGAAAGAAACTGGATGCCTTGAGAAGTGAGTGGAGATTCAGTTCTGCTGCCCATCAGATCTGCATTCCTGCCCGCCTTTTCTTTACCTTCCACTGACAGTGTATTGTGTATTGCCTGAGATCTTATAATTTATTATTTAATTGATTTACTGCTGTGAGCTTATAGTTTGAATGAAAAGAGCAGTTCACATTTAACAGAGGAATGTGTAAGAATGTTACATCAGTTTTGAAAAGATAATAGACCTTTAGAGCTAAAGTTGTTGAAAGTATGATTTTTCTTAATTACAATAATTTTAGGGCCAGAGATTTAGCTCAGTGGTTCTGGTGTTTGCCTAGCAAGCGCAAGGTCCTTGGTTTGATCCCCAGTAACCACATATAACAATACCGGGCTTGGTGACTCATGGCTACCAGCAGCCAGTACCACATAGCACAGTGCTGGGCATGGTGGTTCATGCCTGTAATCCCAGCACTGGAGGCAGAGGCAGGAGGATTGCTGGGTTCTAGGCTTGCTTGGGCTCCATTGTGAGTTCAGGGCCAGCTTGAGCTACAAAGTGAGACCCTGTCTCAAAAAAAAAAATTTTTGTTTTCTTAATTTACCTTGCCCATTGTTCATTGTAGTATTTGACGAGTTTTTGCGTGCTGATCTTGTGTTATGTAACTTCTGGAACTCATTTATAAGCTATAGTAGTTTTAGATTCTTTAGATTTGCATTCTTTTCTGGGCAGTTCACTTCAGTTCAAGCTTTTAGTTGTGTTGCATCGATGATCATTTTTGGTTTCCTTTGGGTTTTCCCTTCTGATTCAGTGTGTTGTTCTTTTAAATTCTTCACTGCATATCCCTGTATTGATACCTCTGGAAGGAAATGTAGAGCTCTTGCAAGGAATTTCCTGAATGAGACTTGTAGCACGAGAAAGGCATTTTCATGGAGCTCTGTCTGATTCTGTGCTTTCCTCTCCCCACTCTCAGTACCAGGGATCAAACTCAGTATCTTGTGTTCGCCAGGCAGGCACAGTGCTGCTGAGCTAAATCACTGGACACTGTGCTTCCCTCTTAACAAAAAAACAGAATAGTACCCAGTGTCCTGCAGTTTGTCCCACTTGGATTGTTCAGTTTGTAGAGAGAATAGATGGATTTTGTGAGAAATTAAGAATCGATAAGCCTTGTTCTGTAGAAACTTCATGCTGAGGAAGCAAAATGGTTATAACATCAAATTCTGACTTCTTGGATATTTTCAGTACCTGTGACCCTGATCATAAAATGATGAGGTTGACAGTGAACTCCAAAGATAGTATATACATGTTTTATTTTGAGTTTCATGAGTATCATCTTATTCTGTTTTGTTACCATAGTGGAATACCTGAGACGAATTTATAAAGACAGGTTTACATTATTTTGGCTCATAGCTCTAGAAGTCTGAGAGCACAATATCAATACTAGGAATAGTTTGATCCCTGGTACTGAGAGGCTGGGGAGAGGAAAGCACAGAATCAGACACAGCTCCATGAAAATACCTTTCTTGTGCTACAAGTCTCATTCAGGAAATTCCTTGGCTTCTGGTGAGGACCTCTTTCTGCTCTTAGGAGGAAGTTCAATCAGGTACATGGGTTGGACTCCTGAAGAGAGGCAATGGCAGCTTTTGAAAGCTCCATCCAGCACTTCCATCAGACCCCAGGCTTCCCGTATGGAGGTGGGAGGAGCTGTGTTACAACTCTGGCAGCTTTGCTGTTTTGGAGTTCTAAAGTTTGCTAAGAGATGGAGGCATGTTGGCAGTGTCTTCCCGAAGTGTTGGGATTCAGGGTTTGAGTTGGGGGTGTGGAGTGGCGTTATGGAGGGCAGTTTCTGACATCCTCATCCAGCTGACGGCAGGGCAGGCCTGGAAGGGCCAGTGGCTTGTTGCTTTGGAGCCTGTGCACTGCAGTGTGGGCTGCCTGCCCAGAACTTGATGCTGTCTGCCCTGTGGAACCCTGCAGCACGCCAGCCCCTCCTTATGTGGTGTGGAGGTGGGGTTCATCTTTAGGTGCTTCTTAATTTCTGATCTGACATTCTCCTTTTTGTTTTTCTTTTATAGCTGTGTGTCTGTTCACTTTTAAAAATATATGTTGTCCTTTCTAGACTTGGTAAGTGCAGGAGCCTGGTTGCTTCTCTTGGCTAGCTGCTCTCCTGTGATACTGTGCTTATGGTTGCTCAGCCAGGTGTGTGTGTGTATGTATGTGTGCACGCGCATGTCCATATCTGCACTTACGAATGTCACTCCCTGCCCATTCTCACTCTATACTTCTCTTCTCCTCTTTTCTTTTGCTTTTCCCCTTTTTTCTTTCCCTTCCTCCTCCTTTGTTTCTTTACCACCACTACCACCGCCACCACCGCTATCACCATCATCACATCTATGTAACCCAGGCCATGAAAGAAATGAATCAAAGAAAGGCATATGAGAGGAGCTTCTTCCCTCTCCATCTTTATTCCTACTCCTATTCCATTTCTAGTTGCTTATCTTTATTCCTGTAAGCTAAATCAGTAAAGGAAACAGTAACAAATAGTACCCCATATTTCTCCCCACTAAAAATAAAAAAGACATAAATGCATACAAAAAAGAAAGATTGATCCTGCTATTCCCCTGTCAGGTATATACAGGAAAGAATTAAATGACTCATATTACAGCAACATTTGTGCGCCCATGTTCATAGAAGCTCATTTTGTGTTAGCTAAACCTTGGAAAAACCCAAATGCCCATCAACTGGATACTGGATAAATAAGATGTGGTTTTTCTATAAAATGGAGTATTTTTCTGCCATAAAGAATGTTTGAGTGATTTATACTCAAATGGACGTATCTTCAGGACATACTCATAAGTGAAATAAATAGGTCACAGATGTGTAAATATCGTTTCTTTTCTCTGGTATGAGAGACTGAAGATATAAAATGAGTTATAGAATATATGATATATTGTGAAATAGAAAATAACCAAAGGGAAGAGGGTTGGGGTAAATAATGAGGGGAAAGAAAAAATGTGATGGTAATTAAAAAAATTAGCAATACTTATGTATACGGGGGGGTGAGGGGGGTTGTAGGATGGGTAGGGGAAATTGGAAAAATAAGAAATGAGAAATTGTGTTATACTGGTATAAATTCTCTATATTGAGTGTGATCATGATGTGCATATATAATTACCAATAAAGATTCAAATTATAAAATAAAGCAAGAAACACAAGGAATCTTATCTCCCTGGGAAGAGGCCAAGGTCAGGCAAAGGACCTCCAAAGCATAGGTGGGCACCTGAGTCAGCAGGCGTGATATCTGAACCCATCCTGCCTGGGATATTTGGTCTATGGACTTAAGATGGAACTGAGGTGAGGGCAGATCTAATCTTCAAGCAACTCTTGTGTGCCTTCCTAGAGGTTAATTTAAGGAGTGCAACACATGTGTACATTGGACACCAGTCATTTCTAGAGATGGTGATTGGGGGTGTGGGATCTGGAGCCGGGTTTGCGTAGTGGCTCTAAGCTTTTAATGCGTGACACTTAGGAGGCTTGTTTTCTCTGATACTCACCATGTAGGGTAACTGTGAAGAATAATCAGATGAGTTAATAATAGGTAAAACCAGCTGGGTGTGGTGGTGCACAATGATAATCCAGCACTTGGGAGGCCAGTCAGGAAGATCCCTGCAAGTTCCAGGCCAGCCTGAACTACATAGTGAGATCCTGTCTCTCTCTCTCCCATTTTTTTTTTTTTTTTTTTTTGAGACAGAGTCTCACTTTGTAGTTCAGGCTGACCCTGAGCTCACTATGTAGTCCAGGCAAGCCTTGAACTCGGCAATCCTCCTGCCTCTGTCTCTCCCTCCTGAGTGTTGGGATTACAGGCTTGAGCCACCAAGCCCGGCATTTGTGGTATGTGGTACTGATTGCTGGTGGGTGTGAGTCACCACACTGGATATTGTTGCATGTTGTTACTGGGGATTGAACCAGGGACCTTGTGTTTGCTAGGCAGGTGCCATAACCACTGAGCTAAGTATCTGGCCCAGTGAGACCTTGTCTTTAAGAAAAGATAAATAAAATGGTATGGAACACCAGGATTTGTTTTGTTAAACTATTCAAGAGATTCTTGTTTATAAGTGGTTCAGGCCCTCTAATGTGTCACAACTCAGGTATTGGCAGTGACTAAGATATAGTTTACCAGTCTTGTTCAGATTGTCTATGTCATTTATACTCAGATCTGTGAGGAAGAGATTTGCTTCTGTGCTGTCTTTGTCACCGTGGGGCAATCTGTTCTCTACTGCCTTTTCCCCTCCCAATGCCTTTTCTTTAACCCTTGGAAACCTCTAGTTTGGTTTCCATTTCTAAAATTTTGCTATTAAAGAAAGTCATATGAATGGAATCATAGAACTGTAACCCTTTGGGTTTGACTTGGGTCCCTGAGACCTACCCGAGTAGCTGCCCCTCTCTCCAGTTGTCTTTTATGCAGTGTTTCACAATGCAGTCATACCATTTTTTTTTTTTTTTTTTTGAGACAGGGTCTCGCTTTTGTAGTTCAGGCTGGCCCTGAATTCACTATGGTGCCCAGGCAAGCTGCCGTGAACTCAGCAATCCTCCTGTCTCTGCCTCCCAAGTGCTGGGATTACAGGCGTGAGCCACCACTTCCGGCATTGTGGTATGCGTGTTGATTGTTGGTGGGCGTGTCTCCACACCCAGCATTATATGTGGTTACCGGGGATCGAACTCAGGACCTTGCGCTTGCGAGGCAGGCGCCGGAACACTGAGCTAATCCTCCGGCCCAGTCATACCATTTTAACACTCCACCCACTAAAGTACACCTGGGCTGACCCAGGTTTTTGGCAGGTGTTAATTTACTGTGCATGAACATTCTTGTGGAAGTGATTTCTCTCCTGTTGACCTTTAGAAATGGCAGTCCCCAGAGGTTCAGCTTGTTGGCTTAAGTACTGAACACTGTGCTGCTTTGAGTGATGACATCTGTCCTGGGGAGTGGGCATCATCTTGTGTTGCTTGGTTAACCTTGATACACATCTGCTACTACCTAACATGTATGGTAGGAAATAGGTAAAGCTTTTGTAGGTGGGAAGTGGACCAAGAGATGAAGGGAGGGAGCAGGGGCAGTGGGATGTGTTTGTTTGTTTTTCCTTCGGTACTGGGGTTCAGACTCACAGTCTTGTGCTTCAAGGTAGGCATTGCTGCTGCTGAGCTAAATCCCCGGCTAGCAGAACATGTTTTATACATTGACCAATTAGCCACCATGAATGCAATTATTATACTAATAAAAGTATTTTAAAAATTGAAAAAACATTTACCAGGAGAGCCACAGTGCTATACTGGCCTTGTAGAGCCGTATAGTATACTGTTGCTTTTTTGTGGTTAATTGGAAAGAGACAAGGAGTGTCCTGAGGCTGTTAAGGTTTAAATGCCACCTACAGCCCAGGGTTTTCGAGGTTTGTGCCAGTTCACTCAGCCAGTGAGTGTGTAGTACCTTTTCTGCGCTGCATTCCTATCAGTGGTGATGGGTTTTAATAAGAACTTAGATCAGCCCAGTTCATATTAGTGAGAATTGTAGTTTTGTAAAAGATTGTGGCCAAAAAAGTAGCTCTTGGGCCAACAGTGTTTTCAGACCAGGGGCTAAGGGCTGTCTACTTTTTTGGGCCCTGAGCATTTAGGAGACTGGGTGGGAAGTAAAGGGCCTTGGACAATGTCCAATACTTTAAAAGCTAGGGAGAAATGTGTTGATCTAAAAAAATGGTATGTGGCCCAGTGGAAGACACTCTATAGTTTTTTTTTAGTGTAGATTGAGGTTGAACATGTGGGTAAAATTGCACATCTAGAAATCCAGACATGGTGGTGCATGCTTGTAACCCCAGCCCTCGGGAGGCTGAGACAGAGAGACTATAGCAGGTTTGAGGCCAGTCTGGGCTACAGAGCTAGACCTTGTTTAAAAAAAAAAAACAAAAATTTGCTGAACAGAAACTGTGATTAGTAGATACTACTTTTAGTAAAAATGGTCAAGAATCAAACAGTGGTAAATGTTTCGATGAATAGTAACCAAAAACTCTATATCAGTAGAGGAGAAAAGGGGAACTCCTTGTGTAAAGTCATTAATATACCTGGGCTTTTGCTCTCCATCTTTTTTTTTTGGAGACAGGGTCTCGCTTTGTAGTCCAGGCTGCCCCTGAGCTCACTATGTAGCCCAGACAAGTCTCGAACTCAGCAGTCCTCCTGCCTCTGCCTGCCAGGTGCTGGGATTACAGGCGTGAGCCACCATGCCTGGCACTGTGGTATGTGCTATTGATGGCTGGTGGGCGTGAGTCTCCACGCCCAGCATTGTATGTGGTCACCGGGGATTGAACTCAGGACCTTGCATTTGCGAGGCAGGCACCGGAACCACTGAGCTAACCCTCCAGCCCTGCTCTCCATCTTTGAATCTTTTTTTTGAGACAGGGTCTCGCTTTGTAGTTGAGGCTGGCTCTGAGCTCACTATGTAGCCCAGGCAAACCTCGAACTCAGCAATCCTCCTATCTCTGCCTCCCGAGTGCTGGGATTACAGGCATGAGCCCCCACGCCCGGCACAGTGGTATGTGTTGGTGGGCGTGAGTGTCCACGCCCAGCATTGTATGTGGTTACTGGGGATCAAACTCAGGACCTTGCGCTTGTGAGGCAGGCGCCGGGACCACCGAGCTAACCCTCCGGCCCCCTGCTCTCCATCTTAATAATTGAGCTTGCTTAGGCTTTGTATAAATTCTTTGCAAATGCCTTCTGCTATACTTTTCCACTTTCTGTAAGAGACTTGAATACCCCAGATTTTGGTATCTGCAGAGATCCTGGAACCAGTCTTTTTGTGTACCGGAAGGAGGGACAGCTCTACTGAATCTTTTCTTTTGAGGCCTGTTTTTTGGTTCAGTGTTAGAATGTTTGAGATTGTGCATTGTTGATATGTGTATTTATGGTCTTGTAGTTCATAAATTGTTTGGAATGCAGAGGAAACGTCACAGAAACTTCCACCAGAAAGGAGGCTGCTGCCTGCTGAGCAGGGCTTGCCTGCCATCCCCCAGGCAGATTTGCCTGTGAGGAACTGGGGCTCACTTGAACCTCCTCCTGGACGTGTGTGTGCTTGCCTGCTTATTCTACCCTCACACTCCATTTTCACCCCCTTGTAAGAGTTGTAGGCATGCAAAGGTTCTCTGTGAGGGGGTGGTCTCTGTGAGACATCAGATAGGTAGGGATTTCAAGCCTGAATGGATGAAGACAGTGCTCAGGTGGGAGTTTGTACGAGAGGTGAGGGCAAGTAGGGAAAGGAGGTGTGGGGGGTCTACAAAGTATAGAGGATATAGAGGTTGCAACACATATAACTTTGACAAGTTTTTTAAAAAATTTTTTTATTTTATTTTTTTAACTTTGACAAGTTTTGATACTGAGATTTTTGTCCCAATTCCATTTAGGTTTTGGTTAGAAAGTGGGAGGCCCCACCTCTAGGAGGGGGCCAGCCCAGGTCATCTGACAGCTGAGAAATGTCTTCCTCCAGCCTGGCCTGTGGGCCCAGTGTTGTAGGACGTAGAGTTGAGAGAGGATGCAAGTGACGAGCTCAAGTGCATCTTTACAGTATATTCTGTAGTCGCACTGAGGCTGGTTAAGATGGAGACAGCTGAGGTAGAGAGATTGGCGCTGATGGTCTGGGTGTGCTCTTATTTCAGAACGGACGGCCCCACTGGACTTGACACACAGTGCTGAGCCCTGCTGACTTCCGCCATGGAATCGGTGAGTGCTGTACTGCGTTCTCTCCTCAGCTGGTGCTGATCTGGGCTTGTGACTGTGAGCAGCAGGACAAGCAGCATCTCTATGATGAGTTCTTGGGCTTGGTGGGGTTTTGTTCAGTGTTTGACTTTTGTGTAAGCTTTTACTCAAGTTGGTTCAGAGGCCAGTTATAAATTTTTTGTGGGTAGATAAGTAACTGGTTTTATTGTGACAAGGAATTTGGCTGAAAAATCAAATGGGCCTTGAGGTCCAGCTGAAGAAGAAAGTTAACTTTTCAGTTATCAGCCCCAAATAGTCTGGAGACCCTGCAGTACTCTGTGCGTGTTACAGTAATTTTCCCTGAAAAGCAGCTTTGGAAGGGAGGAGGGAAGGCTGGGGCTTTAGTCTGGCTGTCTTGCCTTCCTTGGAGGGACCACTGTGCAGGGCTGTTGGTACTCTGTTTCGGGAAGGTGGAGGGCAAGGGATGTGGTCAGGGGTAAGAAGGGCATCCTTGGCCCCTTTGCCTGATTGTCTGAGAGCCAGGCATCTGGTATAAAGGCTTTTGTCTGACCTAGGATAAAGTCTTCCCTTGGGAGATACACTCCTTTAATCTTTCAACCTTGCTCATGAAATAGCAGTTTCAAGGAAAACAGCCCAAAAGTATATGATCTATTTTATGTTATTCTCAGAAGACACGATCAGATGCATCATACTTTTATCTGCCATTGTGGCAGACCATTTTGAAACTGGCCTGACTGGTCTTCCTCTTGTGACTGGAATGTTTGTGTGGCCACAGAGCCAAGGCATCTCTGGGAACAGGGCTCCAGTTGTCCTCAGGGTGTGTGTGTGGGGTCTGGGTGGTCAGGTGCTCAGGCAAAGTTTGCCAGCCTTGAAGATGAATCTGACTTGGTTGTCATTGGAGGGAGCTGTCATAGATCAGGGTGAACTAGAGGAGGAAAAGATCTAGCTGGACAACCAGTCTCCCGTACCTCGGTGGAAAGAGGGCTTTGATGATCAATAAAGAAAAGTTCTGCTTGTCTTTGTGTAAAAATTTGATTATTAATAAACATTTAGTGACTCAAAACACATTTTCCAAGTAAGGGGAAACCATATTAGAACTCTCTCCTGAAAACCTGGGATCATCTCCTTGGTCTGTCATCTAAGTGCAGGCCAAGCAGAGATCAGTGAACAGGGAAGGTAGGCTGCAAGAATGGTGGTCTTTTGAGCACATTCTGATGAAAACCCAATGTGTGGGTATTTTATTGTTGTTTTCATAAAATATAAATGTTTTTATATTTTATATTATTTGTACTAGTATTGATTATGATCCCCCCCCCCCTTGAACACAGGGTTTTGCTTTGTAGTTCAGGCTGGCTGTGATCTCGCTTCATAGCCCATGCAAGCCTGAACTCACAGCAATCCTCCTGCCTGGCTCCCAAGTGCTGGGATTACAGGTGTGAGCCACCATACTCAGCATTGTGGTGTGTGGTACTGATTGCTGTGATTATTGGTGCAAACCACACACCTGGCATTTGATACATGGTACTGGGGATTGAACTCAATTTGGGAGTTGCCAGGCAGATGCCAGAACCACTGAGCTAAATCCTGGGCCCTCTGATCTTTTTTGTCTGTGATTTTCCCACTCAAGAAGGAAAGTCTGTTCCTGTATTGCAGCAAGGCCTCCTGGCCAGGAATGGGGAATATTACGTAATGGGGCATTAGGACCCATGGGTAGCTGAGTGGACTCTCCTTAGGGATGCCCTCCATGGTCTTTCCTGGCATTAAAGTGCAACATTAAAAAATAAGAGTTCTGCAGGTTCTTCATAATCTTTCATTCTGTTATTTTCATTTTGGTGACTTAAGGTAAAGTTGAATGGTCTGGATGAAATGCAAGGCCATGATTCTGGAGGTGGGCTTGATGATGTACACTGCTTTGTGCCTGGCTGTACTGCCTCCCTTGGTGAGGTTTCCCATGTGGATGGACAGATGTATTGTTTGCCCTGCCCAGGCCATCACCAGGGTCAGGGTTACCTGTGCTGCTGTGTGAAGGGCATGTTTCTTCAGCTCTCCTCACCTCAATTTCCTCCTGGGAACTGGTAATGGTTGTTCCATTATTATAGAATATTATAAAATCTTCTATAACTATTATTATATAGTTATAGAAGATTTTTTCTTTTTCTTTTTCTTTTTTTTTTTGAGACAGGGTCTTGCTTTGTAGTTCAGGCTGGCCCTGAGCTTGCTATGTAGCCCAGGCAAGCCTCGAACTCAGCAATCCTCCTGCCTCTGCCTCCCGAGTGCTGGGATTACAGGCGTGAGCCACCACGCCCGGCTTTTTTTCTTTTTTTTTTGAGACAGGGTCTCACTTTGTAGTTCAGGCTGGCTCCGAGCTCACTATGTAGGCTAGGCAAGCTTCGAACTCAGCAATCCTCCTGTCTTTGCCTCCTGAGTCCTGTGATTACAGGCGTGAGCCACCACGCTCGGCACTGTGGTATGTGGCTATTGGTTGTTGGTGGGCCTGAGTCTCCACGCCCAGCATTGTATGTGGTTACTGGGGATCGAACTCAGGACCTTGCACTTGCGAGGCAGGCGCTGGAATCACTGAGCTAACCCTCCGGCCCGATTTTTTCTTTTTTATTAATTTTTATCTTTATTGGTACATCGTATATACACATTATGATCACACTCAGTATTGGGAATTTGTACTGGTATATGACACAATTTAATTCTCATTTTTTCCTGTTCCCCTACCCACCCCATCAACCCCTCCCTCTAAATACACAAGCTTTGTTTCCCTTTTTTTATTACCATCAAATTTTTTCTTTACCCCTCATTACTCACTCCTCCACCACATTTCCCTTTGAATATTTTCTATTTAGGACTACAAATACAGTTCACCTTTGACTTACAAACTTGATCGAGTCCTAAGGGCTGGTTGTAACTCAAGTTGATTATAAGTCAATATAGCTGAGATCTGGATGTTTACCTGATTACACAGCATGGATGACGAGAGGGAGAATTAGGTCCACTAACCTAATTAGCCCTAGGTGTTTCTATACCAGGCTGGTTGTAACTTGAAACTCCGTTGTATATCCTTAAAATAATTAGATGTAGTTTTTTTTTTTAACCTTTATGCAACTCTGGTTTAGCCTGTCTGCTAGTGCATTTGTTTGTTTGTTAACATCTCTCATAATGACTTGCATGGCTCCAGGCCTTTCCAGGGAAGTGACAAGATCATAATGACCCCTGGTAATACACATTGATGGCTTACCATGGGTGTGTCTCCACAGTTGTCAACTGAGAAAGTTGTTGTCCGGTGCTGACCTGAGCTACATGAGAGCACTCAAAAACACATATTTAAATGAAGATGGTTTGAGTTATGCTTCTAAAAACTTTTTTCCTTTTTCTGGAATAGAGTCTTGTGAAGTCTAGGCTGGACTTGAACTCAGATTCTTTCTGTCTCAGCTTTCCAAGTGCTGGGATTGTGTCATGCCAGGCAACTTTTTTTTTTTTTTTTTTTTGAGATAGGGTCTTGCCTTGTAGTTCAGTCTGGCCCCAAGCTCACTATGTAGCCCAGCCCCTCGAACTCAGCGATCCTCCTGCCTCTGCCTCCCAAGTGCTGGGATTATAGGAATAAGCCACCACACCCAGCTCTTTTCCCTTTTTAACATTTTTTTGGTAAGTATTTAAAAATAGATAATAGGGCTGGGTCCTGAATTTTATCCCTGGTGTGTGTACACACACACACACAGATAGCAAAGCACATTTTGTTTCATTATTAAACAAATATGCATAACCAATTATGCTGATACAAATTACTGGGTAGTTTAGTGTAATCATTTCTTAGAGTTTTAGAGTTCTGATGGGTTTTCTGTGGTTAGGCTCCCTTAAACTACAAGTAACTTAGCAGAATGTTAGAGATTTGTTAGTGTAAAATGTGTTCAGTTCCCCTGGAGCTTTCCTGTCCCTTGCTGTGGCTCATGTTTTTGGCAAGGGTGTGTGTGCATGCATGCGTGTGTACACGCATGCTTGTACACACACACTTGTGCTGAAGGTTAAACCCAGGGGTGGTATACCACTAAGTTGTATCCCTAGCCCTTTTTAAGTCATTTTTTGTTGTTGTTTTGACACAGGGTGACCTCATTTCACCACACTGGCCCCTCTTTTTTTTTTTTTTTTTTTTTTTTTTTTTTTTTTTGAGACAGAGTCTCGCTTTGTAGTTCAGGCTGGCTCTGAGCTCACTATGTAGCCCAGGCAAGCCTCAAACTCAGCAATCCTCCTGTCTCTGCTTCCCGGGTGCTGGGATTACAGGCGTGAGCCACCATGCCCAGCACTGTGGTATGTGGTATTGATTGCTGGTGGGCATGAGTCTCCATGCCCAGCATTGTATGTGGTTACCAGGGATCAAACTCAGGACCTTGTGCTTGTGAGGCAGGCGCTGGAACCACTGAGCTAACCCTCCAGCCCCACTGGCCCCTCTTTTAGGCACGTAGCCTATTCATTTGAGGCATTTTATCTCCTGGAACTATACAGACGAGTAGCAAAAGTTGTGCTGCATGTTTTGTAGATATCATGATTTGTTTCCAAGTACTTCTGCCTTCCTGTTCCACAGGGCTTTTCCTCTGCTTCTAGGAGGCAACCATTTGTAAAGGAGTTGCGCCTGGAGACCAGCTCTCTCTTGTGCTGTGGGATACTGCTCGGCTCCAAGAGGACACTTGGTCCCTCTTCTCCAATGGAGTGAGCCCTGCCCTTGGTCCAGGCAGATGCTAGTGAATTCTGGTCTCCAGCTGTATTGTCTTGATCAGTGTTTTGTCCCTCAGATTCAAACACTGGTGTTGTGGGAACCAGGAGAAGGGAACGTAACTAGAACCTTTACATTAGATTCTAATCTCCTGTGAGTCGATGGCACATGGCGAAATAATAATTAATAAGTAGGTAGAAATAAGGTTTAGAGAGGCTAAGTTTGGGCCTGATCCATGCTACTCTGCGAAGCAAAAGACCCCAGGCCCCAGCTCACCACACCTTTTGTTCAGCACCTCTAGAGTAACAGAATGTAACAGACCCTGTGAGCAGGACAGATACCTCCAATAGTCCTAGAAACATGCAGATGAAGATCCCGATGGGCAGGGCAGATGCTGGCGATGGAGTAGTTCCTCCCTGAAGCATCACAGCATGTGGGACCACCAGAGTCTTTGTTGTTAGCAGAGGTGAAGGTGAGTTGAGTCCAGAGTCGGTCTGCACCAGGAAGGCCTGATCAATTTTGACCCTCTAATTATTTCTCCCAAAACATGTTCCCAACAGGTGTCTTTGTCTGAAATTGTCCTGGTTGTGTCCTAGCAGTGTGCAAGATACAAGGGGCTCAGTGCACCTGCCTTGGAAGCACAAGGACCCAAGTTCGATCCCTGGTACCAACCCCTCCCCCCAAAAAAAAACCACCAAAAAACAACCCAAGATGCTTCCTGGTGGGTGAGCTGTTACCTTGTCAGGGTCATGGTGGTATCTTTGCCCCAACCACTGCCTCACCTCCAACTAACTTGGAGAACAGTGGAGTGAAACCTGTGTCGTCCTTGCACAGATGAAGTGCTTGTGTTGTTGTGGGAGTTGCTGGCATAATGTGTGTGTCCTGGAAATCGCCATGCCTGTGCTCAATTTATGTATGTACTGGGGATTGAACTCAGGACCTTGCACTTATGAGGCAGGCACCTGAACCATTGAGCTAAATCCCTAGCCCACCTGTGCTTAATTTAGAAAGAAATATGTAGCAACTTAGTGGCTGTATTTCCATAATTAATAAATGGTAGACAAAGAGGATAACCAGAGCTAGGACCATGGTGGTACTCAAGTCTGTGACACATTTGCCCTGCCTAGGAGCCTGCAGTGGGTGAGGAGTGAAGACCTGGAGTCCTGAATGTGGGGTCAAGGTGGGAGGGATGGTGCTGTGCATGATTTTGAGAGCACTGGATCCTAGCAGTACCTTTTCTCGTGAGTGACTGCAGTGTGGTTAGCGGCTGATAGAAAGCCACTTACATGTAGTGCCACTTACTTTCCTTTCCTCTCCTTGCCTAAGGAAGACATCTGCTATGAGCCAAGGAGCAGTGCTCAAGGTCTGGGGAAGAAGGGTTCTGACATGGATTTAGAGATTAAGGAGAAAGCTGAATGGGCTTCTCCCTTCCTGTTGCTCTCACAGCCTCACTGTGTACTTGGTGGCAGTTGCACTGAGCTTGCTACTGTGGTATCAGGTTTGATTGTGATGCCAGAATGGGCTATGCATCATGGAAACCATCAGAAGTTTATTTATTTATTTATTTTTTTGAGACAGGGTCTCACTTTGTAGTTCAGGCTGGCCCTGAGCTCACTATGTAGCACAAGCAAGCCTCAAACTCAGCAATCTTCCTGTCTCTGCCTCCCTAGTGCTGGGATTACAGGAATGAGCCACCACGCCCACCACTGTGGTATGTGGTATTGATTGCTGGTGGGCGTGAGTCACCATGGCCAGCATTGTATGTGGTTATTGGGATCAAACTCAGGACCTTACAAATTTCCCAATGTTATATGTGATTTTGAGATGTATATAAATTGTACCAATAAAGAATTCAATTTAAAAAAAAAAAACTCAGGACCTTGCACTTGCAAGGCAGGCACCAGAACCACTGAGCTAAATCTCTGGCCCTGAGGAAGTTGATTTTAAATAAAAGCCTGCGCTTGTGGTAGTCTGTGGCTATCCCTGTTGCTGTTTGTTCATATACCCACTTAGAGAAAAGGCTCACTTAGAAGCCAGTGGTGTGAATGACATGATGGTTTCATATTGGTAGTGCTTTGGAGATCAAAGTAACACTGACTTCCTGCTGGTTTTTCTTTCTTTTTTTCTTTAGGTTTTTGAGATAGTGTCTTGCTATGTAGTTCAGGTTGACCCTGAACTCACTGTGTAGCCTAGGCTAGCCTCAAATTCACAGCAATCCTCCTGCCTCTGCCTCCCGAATGCTGGGATTCCAGGTGTGCACCACCATGCCCGGCTGATTTCCTGCTGTTTTGGTCCTCAGAACAGCCATGCAAGCAGAGGGAGACAGTGGCCCTGAGTGGTGTTTTTCTTCAGATTTTGTTAAATATCTGGCACACTGTAGTACAGAGGTGATGCTGTCCAGAGTGTGTATAGAGCATTGTTGGTCTGTGTCCTAGCTGGAGTTAGGGCAGACGTCAGGAGGCAACTCTGCACAGGTATCTCTTCATCCTTCAACCAGACTAGCTGTACTGATAATACCTCATTTCTGGGAGGTACTGCAGTGATGGAGTAACACTTGGTGGCTGGTAATCCTCCTGTGTAAAGGAAGATCATGGGATGCATAGTAAGTTTCTAGATTTCAGGTGCTTTCAGTGAAGGTACTATATTATTTGTCTTGTCTTTTGCTTCCAGAAAGGTGGCTTCCTTCCTATCACTGTGTTTGCTGTGTCCATGCAAATGTTGCTTGCTCTCTGAGGCATTTGCTTGTGATTGAGTGCTCTGTGGGGTAAGAGAAAGTCCAAACCAGGGTCTCAGTGACCCTCACTGGCCTCCCTCTAGCCCTATACTCTTGAACCACTTGCCCATGGGATTTGTCAGCGTATCCCTGCCTCAACTGGCCCATCTGTGGATGCTGATGTTCAAGGGGACTCCTTTCTCTGGCGTGGCTTCTGGCCAGTGGTGCTGGCACTCGTCAGTGCCTGGCCGGCAGCCTGCTCCATGTAGTTCTGTGATTCTTTATACTTTGGGATTTTAGTCACGAGTGTGCTATGCCTTGGGTTTACCACGTTTCTTTGCCTTGCATTGGCTGTATCATCTTGCTGCTTTAAACTGCCCAGGGAGGCAGCAGGGTTCTCAATAAGTGCATCATCTTTTTAAAAAAATAAGCGCTGCTTGAATCTGTCCGTTTGGGGCATAAGCTACTCTTACTGACTAATTCTGGTTAGACGTGGGTTATTACTTTGTGGGTTTCCTGGGATTTCTCATTGGAGTTCAGCCTTTCTCTATAGCCACCTCCTCTGTACTGAGAACTCTGCTGTCCTTAAGGAGTGGGCTCCTCCAGAAAGTATGGCCAGCAGCTGTGTGTGGCTGTCCACCCACAGGATACATAGGTCTCTGCATTCTGTCGGCCTACCTCAGACCAGGAGCAGGGTTGCCCGCCGTCCCTCCTCTCTCCCTCCCTCCCTCTTCCTTCCCTCTTTTTTTTTTTTTTTTTTTTTTTTTTTTTTTTTTTTTTGAGACAGGGTCTTGCTTTGTAGTTCAGGCTGGCTCTGAGCTCACTATGGAGCCCAGGCAAGCTTCAAACTCAGCAATCCTCCTGTCTCTGCCTCCCGAGTGCTGGGATTACAGGCGTGAGCCACCATGCCCGGCACCCTTCCCTCTTTTCTTAACCTAGGGGAACTATTATTGAGCTACATCACTGGCTCTGTCCCCTTTTGTTTTGAGAGAAGGTCTTGCTAAACTGCTCAGCCTGGGCCCTAATTTGCAGTCTCCTGCCTCCGCCTTCTAGGCTTTGGGATTATGGATGTTTACTGTCTCTGTGCATTACTATCTCTGTTTTAAAACCCCTTTGCAAATGAGTTGGCATGCACCAAGTGTTTTTATCAGTATTCTTAAAGTAGAAGAGCTGTGGAGTCTCATTGTCAAAAGATAGTTCTTTGAAGTATTTCACCTAGAAAGTTCAGGAACATTCCATATTGTGTGGATTCAACATGGAAGTGCTCTTCCAGGGAACAGCTCATTTTGGCAGTTGTGAGGTGGACAGTGTGAGGGACAGGCTCCATCCCTTTGATTGTGTTCAATGGCCATATCAGACTGAGTCCCTGAAGTGTGGTGAAAGTGAGACTTTTTCTGTCTCCCAGGAGTGAATGTCATCCAGCAGGCACAGTGAGTGGTTTTATCTCCTGGCACACATGCCTTTTCTGCTAGTTCCTCACTGGCTGAGCACAATGAAAGGTACAATCTTCTGGGTGCCACCTAGATTTTATTAGGATGTGCCCTTCACCTGCTCCCTCTGCAAACATTTTGTAGCCTTAAGAGGCAAATTATTAAGCCATAGGTGGGAAACTGTCAGTACTTTTCCATAGGAATATGGCTTTTCCATAGTAAAGCCATACTTTATTGACTATTTACCTCTTTTCCTTTGTTTAGGGAACTTTCAGGTACATGACCTCAGTCATACATGAGTAGCTTTCCACTCAAAGTTAAAGACTTACTGTGAAGATAGACTACTTTTAAGTTTCCATTTCTTACAAGCAATACTCAGGTATAGTCCTGTGGAGATGCTAGGTTTGAGGCTTGTAGGCCCTGGTCCAGGATGTGACTTCAGTTGAGAGGAAAATTTCACTACAATCTCAGTGCAAGACATAGACAGCTAGTGTTGGCTTAGTGCCTCTTTGTTTCTTTTTTGAGACAGAGTCCTATTGTTGAGGCTGCGCTTAGATTCATGACTCTGCTGTATGCCTGGTTGCCATGTCCTTGTTTGATGTGTGCTTTCTTCTCTCATGTTGGTTACTGTGGGTTTGTTTTTGTTTTTGCGTTTTGTTTTGTTTTGTTTTTTTGAGACAGGATCTCGCTTTGTAGTTCAGGCTAGCTCTGAGCTCACTATGTAGCCCAGGCAAGCCTCGAACTCAGCAATCCTCCTGTCTCTGCCTCTTGAGTGTTAGGATTACAGGCGTGAGCCACTACATTCAGCTTGTTTTTGCATTTTTATGGAGGCTTATGCTTGCCACGTAGGTGCTATGCTGCTGAGCTACATCCCCTACCCTTCTCTCTCAAGCTGGATATGTCACCTCTCCAGAGCATCCTGACAGACAATGAGTCCCTCTCCCTCTCTGTTCCTTACTGTTCTTTGTAACATGGCACTCAGGCTTGTTCCAGTTGTGCTGGTTGGTCTTGAGCCTTCATAGATGTTGATTCCATGTTACTGTAAATATAACGCAAATCAGAAACAACCTGTTATCTTTCAGGGGTTGTAGGTGGCCACTCGGGGGCAAGCATAGGATTAGGGTTTAGCAAGGACCAAAACTAGTACCAGGAATGAGCTTTGTCTGTTCACCCTACAGTTGTTGGTAGAATCTGCTGAGACATCTACCCAGAGGATTGAAGTAGCATACCCCCAATACTAGACAGTGGCCTGAACCTGTTACCTTCTTGCCTTAAGTATCCACCATTCCCCAATTTCCAGATAAGATTTGTTTTGTTTTGCTTTATATTGAGACAGGGCTCCACTGTGTAGCACAGGCTGGCCTTGAACTTAGTGCTATCCTCCTGCCTCAGGCTGCCAAGTGCTGGGATTATAAGCATGCATCACTATGTCCAGCCCAGATACAATTTTTAATGGCTACATAATCTATAGAGAATTTTATGACCACTAAGACTTGAGTTACTGTTCTGGCGAGAGCACTTGTCCACATGTAGTAGGATATCCTTTTTTGTCTTGGCGGGGGTCCCTGTGCAAGTCAGGGCTGTGGATACTGAGTGTATTAATTTGTTTGTAACTGGAGGAGGTCAGGGGGCTATGAAAAGTGGTGTGTGGAGATTGCAGGGAAATCTAGAGATGCAATATTGATGCTGTGTTGAGACTGGATTCCAGATGATGGTGAGACCAGGCCATGTCTGTGCCCCTTGTCACCAGACCTAGCCTTTTGTTATGTAAACCAAAGGCCTTAAGACCTAGTGGACTCCTGTCATTGTCTTTGGGAACTGACCTAGGTATCTTGAGCTTTCCAAGTTCAAGCCCTGTCCTGTTGCACACTGTCTTTGTGATAAGGGGATCATTATTTTAAAGAATAGACAGGGGCTGGGGATATGTAACTCTCATTGTAATTTTTTTTTGTTTTTTTTTGAGACGGTCTCACTTTGTAGTTCAGGCTGGCTCTGAGTTCACTATGTAGCCCAGGCAAGCCTGGAACTCAGCAATCCTCCTGTCTCTGCCTCCCCAGTGCTGGGATTACAGGCGTGAGCCACCATGCCCGGCACTGTGGTATGTGGTATTGATTGCTGGTGGGCGTGAGTCTCCACGCCCAGCATTGTATGTGGTCACCGGGGATTGAACTCAGGAACTTGCGCTCGCGAGGCAGGTGCCGGAACCACTGAGCTAACCCTCCGGCCCCTCATTGTAATTTTTTTAAAAAAGTAGTTTTTACAGCAGTTTGACATTCACAGGCAAACCAAGATGAGGTATTTCCGTGCATGACTGTTCCCACATGCTTTGCCTCACACATACACAACCTGAGCAGCATAAACTAGAATGGTCTACACTAGTGAGCCACACTGATGCATGGCTCTCACACAGTCCACATTTACATCCAGTTCCTATGTGGGTGTTGTATACTCTGTGGGTTTGGATAGATGCACAGTGACACACATCTACCTTTACAGTCTCACAGGGTATTTAACTCCCCTGAAAATCCCCGGTGCTCCACTTGCCCATCCCTATGTGCATCCCAACTCTGCCCAGTGCAGATCTTTTTACTATCTTAATAGGTTTTTCTTTTTTACACTGTCAGAATCAAATCACATGGCATACAGCCTCTTCAGGTTCCTCTGTGTGTTTTCACAGCCTGACAACCTGCCTTTCAGGGCCTTAATGATGTTTTCTCTGGGCATACTATTAATATATTGCAGCCCCTCTTAGATAAGTATTATCTGTGGTCTTCTTTGGAGGAGAAGTAAACAGTAAGCAGAGGCAGCCATGGACCTCTCAACTTTCAGCTTTTCCCCCCTTGGTATCAAAGATTGAATTCAGGACCTTGCACATGCCAAGCAAGCACATTGCCACTGAGCTAAATCCCTGGCTCTTTTCCTTTTTTTTTTGTTTATTTTTATTTTTTATTTTAAAGACAGGGTTTTACTGTGTAGTTTAGGCTGGTGTTGAACTCATTGTATAGCTCAGGTTGGCCTTGGACTCACAGTGACCCTCCTGCCTCAGCCTCATGAATGCTAGGATTATAGATATGCATCCCGACACCTGGCTTGGAACTCCATTTTGGTTCGTTAAGTGAACTGCCTTCAAGAAGGACTTTTTCTGTACAGGGACTCTTAAGTCCTGGTCTCTGGTCAAGGACAATGTTCAAGAAGAATGTGGCTGTCTTTTGAGGAAATACTTAAAGCACTTCATTTAGAAATCGCTCATTATGGTGGGGTGCAGCCTGCGTATTGGTGTGTACGACTGTGTCCAGCATTCTCATGTCACTAAACTTCTCTTTTCAGAGACTAGACAGTAATTTGGAACCTGGGTTTAGAACACCCGCAGTGTATTGGGATTTTCACTAAATCCTCAAACAGTTTTATTATCATACAGAGTGCTTCTTGGTGTTCTTTGGTCATTTTATGATGGGTAGACACTACATGCTGCCAAAAGCAGGTGATTAGACTTAAGAGTTGTGGTTACAGTCTGAGGTCATTGCTTTGATCTGATGTGCAGAGCCCAGTACCAGGAAGAGAGAATAAATCTGGTCAGTTGACCAGCTCAGAAGGCCTGGAGCAGGGTTCTCCCTGATCTGTAGTTCTCTGTGAGTCCAGGTCCTTGTTGAAGTTAGGAGAAGGGTGGTTCTGGTCAGACCTGAAGAAGGATGAAGACAGATGTGACAGTTTTCTTACTGCCTTCTATGTGCCTCCTTCCAGGCTTATGAGCCACTTACCATCCCTGTTCTTGCTCTGGGGTCAGCAGGGCACTGCTGCAGACTGCAGAAGGTGCCCCCATTGATCTTTCAGTCGTACCTTCTCTGGGTTGCGACTGGGAACAGTATAGTCTGGCAGTCAGCAAGTTGTAGCTGCTGTGGGAGAAAAATTCAACTTTTCTCATTCTGCCCATGGCATTTATGGTGCAGTCCGAGGGGTTGGGCACAAAAGGCTTTTGTTGTGAGTAAGATTTTGTTGTGCTTTAAACCCAGGCCACTGGTCCTTAGGACCTCTTTATATGGACCTCTTCATATGTTGCATGTGAAAGACCCCAGAGAACTTTTGGCTACATAAGTACATCTGTTGATATTCACCAAGTTACAAGTCAAAGATTTAGAAAGTAGTTATAAACTAACTCCATTTAAAAATAGGGGTAAGAAACCTATTCACTGTATATTAGTGGAAGCAGTACATTCTTCTTTAAAAGAATTGATTTTCCAAAACAAAATTCAGTAATTAGAAGGTCATTACTTAACATTTTACAAATGCCATGAATGTGTAGCTATATAGAAAGTAGCTGGATTCTCACAGCTCCTTCTGTAGTTTGTTGTGATTTTGTTTGAAGTCTACAAAAACAGTCTCTTGTTAGATGTAGAAAAGAATTTTGGTGGCTCTTTGGTGTGATTTTGGAGATTGGGGGAAATTAAAATCTATTTGTTTTGTTTATTTCTAGTACAGGACAGCAGCCCTGGGGTCTATTTGAGGAGTGTGGTGGCTGAGAAGCACAGCCCCTGGGTTTGTGAGTGACCTAGGAGAGGGCAGCTCAGTCTGCTCTCATAGCGTATGAAATGTCCTGGTTGATATATCAGCTGATTGCTAAAGGCATGGGCACAGCAGGCTTGGTTCTGATCCATACACTTCCTGGAATAAATAATTCCAGAACTTTCACGTGTTGCTTTGTGTCTTTTCTCAACTGGAAGAGAATGGAGGCCCATGTTGAAATTAAAAAATAAAATGCCCCCCATCTCAACACAGACGTGGCCAGTCAGTGTCTGTACTAATTTGGTTTCCCTGTCTGTCCTGTTAATTATTGAGGACAGAGTAGTGTGGTTCTTTGCACACGTGCAGTTCTGTCAGAGCTCAACTGCTGGACATAACCAGTTGAATCAGTCAGGGCTCTTGATAGGTTACCTGCTTGTCCTGGGGAGATGACCATCATCCCAGCAGTCTCTTTCTCTGAATGTCTTATTTGATATAAAATCCTTTCTTTTGACTTGTGTGAGCACACTACCTCCTCTTCCAGCTTTTTAAATTTGAACTATTTTGTGTCTTTTAAGGTTTTCTTTGGGGAGGGCAGTCAGAATTGTACATACTAGGCTAGTGTGCTGCCCCTGAATACTTGACTATCAGTGATGATATACACTCACAGGCCCTGTCTGTATTTAAAGTGAGTTCCGTATTGACAGTCTGGAGTTGGGTATTGCCTATTAAAGATACTTAACATGAGTCTGGGCGTGTAGCTCAGTGTAGTAGAGAGGGTTTGCCTTGCATGTGTATGGCCCAGAGTTCTATCCCAGCATCACAAACAAAGCCAGACTAGCCTGAATTCTTTCCCTTAGAGTGGGTGTGTGCTGCTATGCATGAGTGCATGTGTCTTGTTTTTTT
>PVIC010016420.1:0-33960 GCA_004025085.1 Thryonomys swinderianus | reverse complement strand
GAGTAATACTCCATTTTGTAAAAAAAACACATCTTCTTTATCCACTCTCCAGTTGATGGACATTTGGGTTGTTTCCACGATTGAGCTATCACGAACTGAGCTGCTATGAACAAGGGTGTACATCTGTCTTTCCAATGTGAGTTTTTAAATTCTTTTGGGTATATTCCTAGCAGGGGTATAGCAGGGTCAAATGGGACCCGTAGTCCTAGTTTTCTGAGAAATCTTCACACAGATCTCCACAATGGTTGCACAAGTCTGCAATCCCACCAACAGTGGAGAAGGGTTCCCTTCTCCCCACAGCCACGCCAGCATTTATCGTTGGTTGATTTTGTGATCGCGGCCATTCTTTGTGGAGTGAGGTGGAATCTCAATGTTGTTTTCATTTGCATCTCTTGAATGACCAGAGATGTTGAGCATTTCTTCATATGTTTCTTGGCTGCTTTGACTTCTGCCTCTGAGAAGTGTCTGTTCATTTCAGTTGCCCATTTTTGAATTGGGTCTTTAAACTTGGGGAGGCTGATCTGTTTGAGTTCTTTATATATTGTCAATAATAGCCCTTTGTCTGATACACAGCTAGTAAAGATTTTTTTCTGTTCTTTTTAATTTTTGTAATTGTTTCTTGTCTCCTTCCATGTAGTTGGCTCTATGGTGTCTTCTCTGCACTCTCTCCCACCTGCTCTGCTTTTGGTAATGCTGCATAGTTTGTGGAAAGCTCTCACTTTTTCCTTCTATTTTTATTATCTTTATTTCACTCTTTTCTCACCAGCTTTTCTGTCTGGCTTACCTACCTTTTGAATTCCAAATAAAATGCCTTCAGTGCTCAGATAGGCAATTTTTGCCTGTTGAAAAATTTTATAGCTGAGTGATAAATTGAATTGCTATGAAGCAGTTGACAGTCTGTTAACTAATGCATCGCTGGGGATGTTTTCACAAGAACTGCTGAACATGAACGAGTAAGTGCTTAATGGCCTCCATAGTAAAAGGAAGTAACCAAGCAGCAGTCCCATCGAAGGCCACCGGGGTCTGTGAGAGAGTGAGAATTGGGATAAATTTTGCCGGTGAGGGCAAACTCTGAGCTGATCCAGGAAAAGGAGCTCAGTGAGAAACAGCCTGGGAATCCAGCAGGCAGGTATTCAGCATAGACAACTGGATGATGGTTACAAGTCAGGAGTTGTTAGACAGTCAGCAATTCAGTACCTCCCTCTTCATTTTATTTTAATGTAGTACAAGAAGTCATTAATTAAGGAAATTTAAAACTACTCTGTTTACTTCCATGCAAAGCTAAAATAAAATTTAATGACAAAAGAATTTGGTAATACATGAGTAGGAAGACATTTAAACAACTCCAAATTGTCTATCACTTTGTTTTAAAAATATTTTAAGGTAAAGGGTAATTTGTTCCATTTATGCTACTTGTGTCTTTTGTTTGTTTTAAAAAAAAGAGTTTTGTCCTTTTAATCCTTTGATTCTTCTTTGTGAAAGAGAATCTCTCCCCCCACCCTGCTCTCTCTCACTCTCTGATTTGTACTCTGAGTAACATATTAGCCATTATTTTAAGATCATGATATACAGAATTTTAACAATTATTTTTGTTCTTCTTTAGCAATAATTAATTCCCTTTCTTGGAGAGTGGGTTAGGAATAGAACACAGTAGTTCACTAAATTAACCAGAGAGAAAATGGTAAGGCATGGAGTGCGCAGCAGAGGCCTCAGAGCACATTTAGTTTCTTGGCTTCACAGAGAGGCTAATTCCATTATCTAGCCTCTCCACGTGTAGGGAACAGAACTAGAACTTTTTCAGTTAAGTTCTAGTCTCTGGTGAGTCTGACAGCACAAGGCCAAATAATTAGTAAACAGAAATGAGACTTAGAGAAAAAGATCCATACTTCTCTGGGCAGCAAAGAAGGCAGACCTGAATTTGCTACATCTTTTATTCAGTACATCCAGAGCCAGCAATGTTACAGGCCACTCAGATGGCAGCATGGTCAGTACATAAGAAGTAACAAATATAACAGGTCACTCAGATGGCTGGTATCACATGACTATCCAATATAACGGGTCACTCAGAGAGCAGCATGTTTGGTACATAGAAATCATAAGAAATTAAATAGAATGACTCAGTGTAGTCCTGCCCTGGAGCATCACAGCACATGGGACCACTGGGGTCTTTGTTGCTCCCAGAGATGAAGATAAAGAGTCAAGTCCTCAGATCCATGTATGTCATAGCTGATCTTCAGGCAAGAAAGCTCGGCCCAGTCATAGCTCCAGTTGTCTAATTTTCCCAAGTAGGATTGCTCTCGACACCCATGCTTCTGTTCAAGTCGGGAAGGAGCTGTAACCTAGAAAGCTAGTTAAAAACAGCAGCCTCGGGCCGGAGGGTTAGCTCAGTGGTTCCGGCGCCTGCCTCACGAGCGCAAGGACCTGAGTTCAATCCCCGGTAACCACATATAATGCTGGGTGTGGAGACACGCCCACCAACAATCAACACCGCATACCACAATGCCGGACGTGGTGGCTCACGCCTGTAATCCCAGCACTCAGGAGGCAGGGACAGGAGGATTGCTGAGTTTGCAGCGGCTTGCCTGGGCACCATAGTGAGCTCAGGGCCAGCCTGAACTATAAAGCGAGACTCTGTCTCAAAAAAAAAAAAAAAAAAAACCATCAGCCTCCACTCTGCTTTTCCTATCTGATGATGTGTTGCTGAGATCTTCAACCACAAGAAATGGCACAGCCACAGTATGAAAAGGGCTCAATTCCCTAATTCCATGCACAAAAGGAAACTGCCCAGAAGAAAGGCAAAACTTTTACTGGGTTAAGAGCCTTATATCTTGTATTGCTGTTATGATAGTGGCCACTTCAGCCATAATCTCTGTAGCTAATTCAAACTCAGAGCACAGCTGGCAGCCAGGCCGTCTGTGGCAGGTGTGGACTGATCTAGCGCAAGCTTTCCTTATGACTCTGAAAACAAGTTCACTGTTCCTAAGACCTCACTCCTAACCTCAGTGGAGTTTACCTGGGATTTGAAAAACTCTCCAGATTCAGAGTATATGAACCGGCTCGGCTAATGAGCACACTGTGTTTCCTACCTGGCCACAGGACAGCTTGATCAAGCAAGAGTGAATCTTGACATTTTTGACCCAGTAGGAAGGAATCTTGGGGTTTCTGCTGGACTTCGCAGGAAATGAATGGTGTCTTTCGACGGTTTACCTTTGTGAACCTTTTGCTTCTTCATGAGTAGAGATGATGCCTGAAATAAATCAAGTAATGGGAAGCAGAATTCAGGAATTTGATAGTTTGTTTTGCTGCCACCGATTATCAGTAGACTCCAAATCTACCTGAGTTGAAGCTATGCTTGAATGTTTCAGTTTTCTAAACAAATACACAATTCTGATGTTAATCAAGCATGGATTTCTGTTACTTAGAAACAAATTTTGTGAGTCCTACAACTTTGCCTTCAATCATACTAAGCGTACGTGTATGTAAAATATTGAGTGATGTGGCCCCAGAAGTGGAGAAAATGATTATGTAGAAGTACAAAGAGAAGGCCATCCCTTAGCAAAGGAAAATAAGATTATTGTTTTCACATAATTTATACTTATTATATAGAAAACTTTCACAAAATACTTTTTGTTAATAGTATTTTTAATATGGGCCACCCAAGTAATAGTAGGGTACATCTGAGGGATTATTTGTAAAAATTTTTGAGTTGTATGCAGGTCTTAAAAAAACTACACTTTGGTTCATCCCACCACCTTAAAGGTAAAACTATACCAGTGTGTCTAGATAATGTATGGTTTTAACTAAAGCCTTTTTGAAAGTATGAGAGAGTACCATTTATGATTGAGATTAAGATGACATATTTATGTAGAAAATACCTGGGACAAACTAGAAACTGTGTAACCCCAAATCAAAAATACTTCTTTGGTTTAGTGTTTTGAAAATATTTTTCTTAGTGCATGTCTACAATGACTAACTTTACCACAGGGAAGTTTGTGTATGTACATAACACATCGTAGTTCTTTTTTGTTGTTGCTGTTCACCTCCCCTCATCCCTCCCTGCTCTCTGCATCTCTTGCTTTCCTTCTCATCTGCAAAACCCCTATTTCCATTTTATAAATCAATTCTTCATTTTTCACCACTTCTCCTTCCTTCCCTTAACCTCCTTTCATCTTCTGTTTCCTTCCCAGTTGTTAAAGATCTCCCTAGTTCCTATCATCTTCCCGTATATTTTGGGTTTCTCATATGAGAAACCATGTGATAATTAAACTTATGTGTCTGACTCACTTCATCTAACATCCTGATCTTGAAGTCCATCCATTTACCTATAAATGCCTCAATTATGTCCTTCTTCCTAGCAGAATACTAGTCTATTGCATATAAATACACTTTTATCCATTCATTTATGGTTGGTTATATTAGCACTTTTCATGATTTAGCTCTTACAAATTTGTTGCTATAAATATGATTTGTGAGCATCACTGTAATTTGATGACCAGCATTTTTTGGAAGGTACCTGGAAGTGAAAAAGTTGGGTCAGCAGGGCCGGAGGGTTAGCTCAGTGGTTCCAGCACCTGCTTCACAAGCGCAAGGTCCTGAGTTGATCCCCAGTAACCACATACAATGCTGGGCGTGGAGACTCACACCCACCAACAATCAATACCACATACCACAGTGCCGGGAGTGGTGGCTCACGCCTGTAATCCCAGCACTCGGGAGGCAGAGGCAGGAGGATTGCTGAGTTCCAGGCTTGCCTGGGCTACACAATGAGCTCAGGGCCAGCCTGAACTGCAAAGTGAGACCCTGTCTCAAAAAAAAAAAAAAAAAAAAAAAAAAAGTTGGATCAGCTAGAATTTCTATTTTTAGTTTTTCTAAGAAATCCCCATAGTGATTATACTAGTTTACATAGCAGTTATCCCACAACCTCACTAGCATTTATTATTTCATTTCTTCATAATAGCTGTTCTTTCTGGAATAATATGGTATCTCAGTGCTGCTTTAATTTTCATGGCTCCAGTGGTGAATGAAATTGAACATTATTTTTCCATGTATTAGTTGTACTTCTTCAGAGAACTGTCCGTTCATTTTGCTTGCCCCCATTGAGTCTTTTTTGGAAGTGGTTCTTTTTTTTCAGTTTATGAAAAGCTGACAATATTTTTCCCATTCTGTAGGTTATCTTTTCACTCTGTGGTTGGTTGCTCTATGTGCAGAAGCTTTTTAATTAATTGTGATCCCATTTTTTTATTCCTAGTATTATTTTTCATGGGGCTCTGATTAGGTGGTCCTTATCTGCTCCTATGTCTGGGTAACAAGAAAAGCAGGAAGCATCACAGTGTCAGACTTGAGGTTATACTATAAAGTTATGGTTATAGAAATGGCATGGTACAAGCATGGAAAGAAACAAATCTTGTGGGCCTCAGCATTACCAGTCCAAAGTGTTGTTCCCAGCTTCCACAGCCAGTGACATTAGTTATGGAATATCTCTGTAGGGGGTTTCATTGCTTCTATTTCTGTGGCACTTTCTGTGCAGGAAACACTCCTGGCTTTCTGGAAGATCCATCTCCACAGTGTGAGCAAATTCCTACGGCACAAGGTTTAGTTCTCCAACATAGTTCCAAGGTGTTTAAGCAATGGGACATAGAGGATGTGGCTTAGTTGCCTTCTGGTTGTGGAAACATGAAACCTGACACCTGCAATTTAAAGGAGGAAAGATTTATTGTAGTTCACAGCGTGCAGAGACTTCAGCCCACAGTCTGCTGGCTCCAAGGTAGGACAGCATGGGAGAGAGCCCATGGAGAGGAGGAATGGCTCATGGCATGATGGTAGCAATCAGATATAAAAGGGATATGGAAGGAAGCTAGACCCTTTTGGGCAAAACACCTGCTGGGATACTGCCTCTGAGGTTAGTTTAGCTAGAAACTCCTCCGTGGGCTAGTACATCAAGGAGCATCACTGCCCATGACCAAATAAGCTCCCAGAAGTCCCACAGAAGCACAGCAGGCTTTGGGGGACACCAAGGTGTAAACCATCACAGGATTAGTGTCTCTTTCCTTGGGGGACAGTACAGTCTCACACCTTCTAAGTTCTTTTCAACACATAATCTGAATGGAAATGGACTTTGGAGAGCTTGGACAAATAAAACTGCCATAGAATGACAAAAGTTACTGATCCAAGGAGTAATGTTTTATTCTTTTACCCTCAGTTCTAGATTTTTGTCTATATGACTTATGGAGAAGATTCCTGAGTTTAAAAGGAAATGTGGCTCAGGAATCTTGAAATAACCACCAAACTCACATTCCTTTGCAGGCCATGTCTTTGAGCTTCAGTCCAGGGAAAGGACTTTTTAGAAAGCTGAGGCTTTTATCTTCCTACTATCACTAGGTGATTGTGCTTATGCACGTCGCCTCAGTGAGCCTTTCCTTAAATCTTTGAGCTGTGACTGAGTATGTCAGGAAGGCCATGGTTTCTGCATCCTTCTAAAATGTAAGCAATATGCACACATTTTCCATAAATTGGCTCCCATGGTGCAATTAAAGGAGAAATAAATCTGGTTATCTCAATGACAGTCTGTGAAACTGCAACCATGCAATATAGATTTAGCCAAGAAAATGGAAAACTTCTATTCTTTGAAAGTGTAATTATTTGCTCTGTCAAATTACTTGACTTTTTTTCGTAGAAATCTCTTAATACTTCTTGCAGATATTATGTTTTCCATCAAATTTTACTTTAGGAGAAGTTAATTTAGAAACTTTTATACTTAAAACTGGAAAATGCAATAGATGGGTGAAATTCTATAACCAGAGAGCCATCCCTTCCTGAAAATTTTGTATAATTGCATCAACCTCCAAGTCAGGTTCAAGAGGACAATGCGATTGCATGTTAAGGAGATTGGAATTTAGAGGCCAGAATGTCAGCAGTGTTGTCAGAACTACTCTGAGGGTGGGAGGGAGGATCCTCAGAATGGCGTTTAGATTAGGTCAGAGGAAAGGCATTTCTTCTCTACCAATAGTCTTCTCTTTGGTTATGATAATTGAACTTAACAGATTTCATTTTTTAATCTATAGCCTCCAAATTTTGCTGACATTTATTGAAACATGAGTGTATACCTCTCACATCTACTCATACTCTCAAGGTATCATTTTTTTCAACTCATACTACCATGTTTAATTTTCTTAACATGTGAAAAATGCTGTCATTTCATTTGGAGGAAGTATGAACTTAATGACACTAAATAACCATGGAAGGCTACATAATAACTATCTTACTGTGAATTGGTATCCAGACTTATTCAGAGACACCTGGCTGTAAGACCACAGGATGCTAGTTTCCCTTGAAAGCTGCCTAATTATCAAATGCTTTGCTGTGAAACCCATGGCCAGCATCTGAAAAATAAAACAAAGGAGATGTTTTTGTTCTTATTTTATAGATGAGGAGATGGAAGTTTATAGAAACTAAGTCTATGACTGCTTTCACTGCTGATACTAACTTTCAATACATTTTGAAATCTCAGTGTCAAAATTATAGAATGTTTGATTTTATTTTTCATAAATACCCACAGCATCTTAATTCCTTTTATAAATTCTCCATTCATCTCAGCACAAACATAGTTTTCTAGATGCTAATAAAGAGTGCCTTGCATTCTTCAAGACAATGACTGGATAATTAAGTAACATTGGTAATAAAGAGCCCCTTCTCCTCTTGAGCTCTTTGTAGTTTGATTTTAAAGGTTAAAAAATTACATTTTTAAATTTTATTGTATTACTTTGACATACGGAGGGCAATTTTATATATATTTCCACATCAAGTGGTCATCTAAGAGCTTACATTTTTGTTAAAGAATGGTTTTAATTTTAACATTAAAATGCATAATATTCCATTGGTTATATTAATAGCTTTCTCATAATCAATATACAATTGGTAGCATTTACTGTCTAAGAGAAACATAAAGTAAGGTCTCAGTTAATCCTTTAAGTGTATTTGTGGGGATTATATTGTTTGTTTCTGTGGCACTTCAAAGACTTAAAGTGCTTCATGAAGTACTTGATTATCTTCCACTGTACTGGGATAGATGTATAAATTTTTATTGAAGAACAAAATATGAGAAATAAATATGAACTATTAAAGTCATATCCATAACCTCATGGAAATTATTTATGATTTATCATGGCAGAGTAGGGTTTCTGAGAAGATGAAGTTTGAAAGACATGCACAGGAAATTCTAATGTCTGGTGTTCTTCTAGTAATAGCTATACATCATACATTCCAGTGCAATGGCCCCTGGATAATCAACTGTCTTTCATGCCCTGAGAACTTTTCCTGGACAGGGATCTAGGTCTGGGGGGGGCAGAGTTGCTAAATTATGGACAGTGTAGCTCTTTTCTGAGTAACTGGAACAATATCAGTCTAATTTCAAGCCATGGCCAGGTAGTCTCATAGACGATGTTAGTTTGAGCCATCACATGCTTTGCCATCAAAGGAACTTGGCAACATAGAGACTCTGAGAATAAAACTAAGGTCCTCCCATCTAGTCCTCCTTCCTTCTCTCTCATGAGATGTTTCTGGCCTCTTGTACAATCTGGAGGTTCTTCCCATACATCCTTCTTCCTTCACCCCTTATTTTTCACAGGTGTCTCTTTCTTTAGTCTGTTGGTGCAGGTCACCTCCATGTTGACATCAGCTTCACAGAAGACTCAGATTGCTGTAATATTTCTAAGATCTCAGACTCAGTGAGCAGTAGGTCCATAAACATGATCTCACCCTTTCCTCCTGGCTACCTTCCCCAACTCAGTACTCAGGAAGCCCAGATCTTTCTCCCTTTTGTTTAGAGCTAAATTCAGGCTTAGTTTGATATATTAACAAGTAGTAGATGAGTAAAAACATCCCCCATGACTAATTTCTTCCTATCTAAAACATGCTATCAAGTGATTGTGTGGAATAAAAATGTATCATATACTTGAAATTGGACAAGAGCAGATTTTAAGTATACTTATCACAAAAAGGTTAACATGCATGTTGATGCAAATGCTAATTAGTTTGATTGTTGGCAATTAATTTGATTTCAAAATGTAAACAAATAGAAAAACATCATGTTGCATGACTGGATTCCTGAGAAAACCTCTGAGGAATAAAGAGAGAGGGAGAGGTAACACCACTGGCGGTAGCTTCACTGGAGCTCTGGGTTTTTCGTTCTTTGTCCCCTTTTTAAGAAATTGCAATGCACGAGCTAGAGAAAGGATGGTGTGTAGGAGGAGGCCTGAGGGAAGAGTAATTCTCTAATAAGGAAATACATGCACAATTATTGCTGTCCTATGTATGATCACAGAAACTGTGCTCTGCAAAGAAAGTATATAAAGTAAGATATGGCCTAAGCATGTCTTTGGAGAAGTTACTAAACTGGAATTACATGAAAAGAGCCAACTACATGGGCTCAAGCAGAAACCGATGCAAATACCTCAGAAGGGAAGAAGCACAGCATACTTGAGACTCTTTAAAGAGGGTAAGCAACAGTGAAGACCTGAGAGTCCCCTGTGAGATGAGGTCGCAGAGCATGTTCAGGAACAATCGGGCACTATTTAATGACTATTAATGAGTTTTACTTGCATTCTAAGATAAAGTCGTTGGGAGATTTGGACAGGAGAGAGCATCCTCTTCCATGGTCATTTCTGGGAAAAGGCAATCCTTGTATTTGTAGGATGTTTAGAAGGTATGGAATAGGAGGAGATTAGCTAGCCAACTACCCCAGTCCAGAAGAATAAGGGCTTTGAACGTGCAAAGTTCAGGAGATGCAAGGCCTTGACACAGTGCAAGGACTGAGAGTAACGTGGCAGAGGTCGGGAAGTCAAAAGGGTAGACTTTACCTCTGACTCAGCCCAACTGTAACTCTGTTCCTAAATGTACTCCTGAGAATTCATCCAGATCCAATTATCCTTCCAAATTCATTAGGTGTTCTTACTGAAAATGAGCACACAGGCACATAAAACCAATTCTAATTAGTCTCTTTATTCTTTGCTAATAAAAATTAAAACTTTCATTTGATATAGTAAAACTCATCCTTAAGAATACATTTTTATATATTCTAAGTAAAATTACTGCTGAAACATGAAACATAGATTCCTGATTTCATAATGACTTTATAAAAAGTTACCTACTTAAAATGTTTAAGGTCTGATATTTGTCTAGGAAATAAATTACTTTATTAAATTTGCACTGAAATTTTCTCTATGGCTTGTGAAGAAAGGAGTTGGGCTGATAGAATCCAGGGTATCATATTAAAAATAACCTCCGCTGGGCATGGTGGCTCATGCCTGTCATCCCAGCACTCGGGAGGCAGAAACAGGAGGATTGCTGAGTTTGAGGCTTGCCTGGGCTACATAGTGAGCTCAGGGCCAGCCTGAACTGCAAAGCGAGACCCTGTCTCAAAAAAAAAAATGAACTCTCTGATGCCAGTCAGGCACATTGATTGGGGTGAGCAGAGTCTGAGGCCCTTCACAGGCATACTGACCCCTGAATGTACATACCGTCATTCAGCTGTTAATTAGTATTTAGTTCATGTCCTTGCTTTAGTTATTGCGATGATGTTACGTGAAAACAGATGTACAAGTATCTCCCACTTCAGGATCTTGAATTGAGATCCAGATGCAGTATTCTTGGATTATGTAATCACTCTATTTTCCTTTCTAGGCACAGTCCTATTGTTTTCTTTAGCAGTTGCGTTCTTTTACTTTTCAACTGACAGGGGACAGGGTTCTAAATTCTCCACCTCATTGTTGACACTTATTATTTTCCATTTTTTCTCAACAAGATGTTTAATTTGTTATATATCCCAGTGCATTGCATTTTAATTTTCTTCTCAATCTATAATAGTTTAGCAAATAGAAATACATGCTTGGAAGCTAGACACAGCAAGTAGCACACCTCTAGTAAAAGATCTTCCACCTTTGTTCCTTCAAAAAGTATGGCATTACTATGCCACATAATCACTATGTATCACAAACATATCAATAAGTCTTCTAAGAAGAATTATAAATAAATGCAGTTTTTGTTTTTCTGGAGTGTTCTGTTTTGGAGACAAGGTCTCCCATGTACTTCAGGCTGGTTTTGAACTTATGGTGATCCTGCTGCCTCAGCCTCCCAAGTGCTGGGATTATGGGCATATACCACCACACCTGGCCAGTACAATTTTTCAATCTATTTCACAAATCAATGAACTGCAATTAAGTCCTATAGAAAAAGTACATCAATTTCATTTATAAACTACTGTTTAGCAATCTATTTCTTGTATTAAAAAACAACATAGGAAAATTAAATGCTTTAACTAAAGAATGTTGTGATTTATCTCTTTGCTTCTTCCTTCCTTTATAGTAGGGACTAAAAGCAGAGACTCTTGAATGAGAGGAAAGTGTTCCATCCAGAATCCATAGCACACCCTGTTTTGTAAATGTTTTAATATAAGACAGAGTTTTACAGATTTTCCCAGGCTCATCCACAACTTTTGATCTTCCTGTCTCATCCTCCTAAGTGGCTGGGGTTCAGGGAGTGTGCTACCACACCTGGACTCTTCCGAATTTCGGAGGGGAAATTTGCATGTAGTATTATGAAGTACCCTTACATGTAATGAGTTCCTTTTATCTCTACTTTCAGACTTTCTTTTTAAAAATTTTAACATTTTTAAAAATCATACCTCAGCATGAGTCTCTTTGAATTTACCCTACTTAAAATTAATTGATTTTTCTTGTTACCTGTGTTCATGACTTTACTACATTAGGGAAATTTTCTGCCATTATTTCTTAAAATTTTCTCTCTGCCTTTTTCTCCTCCTCCTCCTCCTGCTCTTCTTCCGCTTCCTTTTCTTGAACTGGCACAAGGCTGTTCTGGCCCAGCTGATGGTGCCTACAGGGTTTCCAGCATCTGCTCAGTTCTCTTTGGTTTCTTGGGTCTTCTCTTCCTCAGTTGTGTTCATTGCCTTCCCTTCGAGTTTTCCAGTCACTTCCTTCATCTGCTCAAAGCTGCCTGGAATCCCTCTAAGTGAACATTTAATTTTAATTACTGTACTTTTTAGTTCTATAATTATTTGAAGTTTCTTTTCAGGTTTTCTGTCATTTTATACTTTTATCTTGTTCATACATTATTTTCTTGTACTTCTTTAGTCTACAAGCATTTGTTAGATGGTTGTTTAAAGTTCTTGTCTTGTAAATGTTCTAGCAGTTCCTTTGAAGCATCATACTTTCTTTTTAAGGTTTGAAAGGATCCTATTTTCTTTACACTTTGATTATTTTTGGATGTTATTGATGAAAAAAGGATATTTATATTTAATAATGTTCTAACTATGGAAATTATGTCTGTCTTCCTTGAGGTTGTGGCTGCTTTATAGAACTTGTGTCTGTGAGAAACACCAAAATGAGGAGTAAACAAGGTCTTTCCTGAGTGTACGTCTTTCCCTGGGTTTATATGCAAAATTACTCTTTAGTCTTAGTCTTCTGAGCCTAGGTCCTGAAAGGAGCAACACTTAAACACTGAAGTGGGAAGAAATGATCTGGCTTTTAAATCTCCTCAATGTGGTTGCAACCGGAGAGTCAAGACGTGCAACAGAACAAACAGGTGTGGCAGTATCAGTCATCACCCCTTTGCACCTGCGTGTGCAGTGAGAGGCGGGACCAGAGCGTGTATTGCTGAGAACTGGAAGCTGGAGTTCTTTTTAGCCCATGCTGGCTTCCATGAGCTGCACTGAGTCCCAGGCTGGCTGTCATGTGGCTAAAGGGTAGATATGTAGCCGCTGCTGAGGTATGAGTTCAAATTGACTGGAATTAATAGCAATTTATCACGCGAGCTTTCCCCTGGAAGTTACAAGCATTAAACAGACTATGTTTTCAGCAGATTCCACCTGAGCAGTTATTATAAAGATGGGGGAGAGATTCGTCATGCTTACCATTCTGCCATCTTTCCAGTGTGCACTTGTTTTCAATCATCCCCCTGCTGTTCCTGAAAGGTGGATGTGGAAATGCTGCTCACCTTGTACTTCGTGAGTAACCATGAGTCAGGTATTTCTCAGTTTTACTGATCCTATAGGTAACAGGGTTATTTGATGCACAGTGTATATTGATAACCCGGGCAAATAGGTGTTGTATTGTTACATGGTTAGGTGTAGGAGGTGGGAGAGAAAACCTTAGTCCTCCAGCAGGGTGGATAAATGCTGTGTTCTAATAACAAAGCTCTTCACTTGGTAAAAAATTCATTCAACTGCATACTTATGCATTGTTCTTCTGTACCTCCGACTTGGACTTCCATTATAAATCCAAAGGGCAGCTGGATACTGTGGTCCTATTGTCTGGGCCAGGAAGCAGAGACTCTTCAGATCTTCTGAAGCATCTGACCATTGGACTGGCCTCACCTGCCGCACTGATGTACCGGGACCATCTCCACCCAATGCTGACTGAAGAAGCCTTTTGTTACCTGTTACAAGAAGCAAACTTTCATCACTACCAGCTGGAATAGGTACCCATTAAAGTGGAACCCCTGGAAACATCTCAGCCTCAACACATGAATCATTACTTGCTGGCGTATCGCAGCAATTGATGGGATAAAAAAAAAAAAAAGCAAAGTCTCAGATGTCAACGAGGAACCGGAGCTCTTTCTAGCTAGATACCTTGTGTAAATTAAGTCCATGGTAACACTGGAGAGCCAGCGTGACAGCTGTTGAAATAACTGTCTCTCTCTCTAGCCTCTTGTAAAGCTGAATTTCAGGCATTAGAGATTGCACTCTTAATTTAATCAGGACTTTCACTTAGCATGAAGAGTGATGACACCATGGAAAAGATGAGTATGGTGTCTATTGGTTTAGTTCATCACATGCTTCCACAGCAAGACATTTTGTTTGTACTGAAACAGGCGGCCCAACTTGCAGAATCATGTGCTTGAATGTCAGTGAAAGACAATCCTGTCTCTCACTCCAAGCTATTTAAACAAAAGTTGCACAAATGCCCATTAGGACTCAGGTATGAGATCTCTTGTGTACAGCACTCACAGAGCAGCCACGAGGAGGACCAGAGCTGTGTCCCCCAGACTCGGTAGTGTATGTCCTTCCCTAAGCGTGTACTTTTATTCTTTTGTCCGGGGGGGAAAGCAGAGAAGAGGCCATTTGATAGAGATACTGAAGAGATGTTGAATGGTAGAGCGGGAAAAAGTTTGTTCAGGCCTTAGCATCACAGAGAAGGATTTGGGCCAATATCAGAAGATAAGCAATTGATGCTGAGGATGCTTTGACCCCAGCTCTTCCAGAGGCAAAGGTCTGGAAATGTTACTGTTTGAAGGTTTTATTCTCCAAAATTTACATGGATGTCCTAATCCTTGGTACCTCCAAATATATCCTTCTTTTGCATAGGGTTGTTGCACATGTGGTCACTTAACATGAAGTCATAACTGTGTGAGAAAGAAGAGTCCCTACTCTGAACACAGCTGGTATGTTTATAAGGGAGGACCGTGAACTCAGACTCAGGTGAAGGTGAAGGAGCGACACTTCCACAAGCACAGGAATGTTTAGCAACTGACCAAAAGCCAGAGGAGACTTGCACAGCTGATTCTTCACACAGAAAGAAATAATTCAACAATCATCTTGATTTGGGACTTTTCCTAGCTTCCAGAACTGTATGATATTTCTTTGTAAATCTCAGACCTTATGTTTGTGGTACTTTGATGTGTCAACCCTAGCAAATGAATACAAAGGAGAACAGAACTTGATATAAACTGTTGGAAGTTGCTTATATCACTGGACTCTTTTACAAACTAAATGACTGTGAAATAAAATGTTGGGAACCAAAAGCTTCTCCAAAATGGGCAGTCATGAACATCTGCATTAGACCTGCCACACCCTGAAAGTTTATGTTCTGCTGCAGAAAACCTTGCAGAGTTTCATTTCAATTGAAAGCTTGTCATCAGATTCCAGCAGGTAGAACTCATTGGAGAAAATTACTTTCTGCAAAGACACATGATTCACTCATTCCTCCATTTCAGCTACATACCAGAAATTATCCATGGGATTGTATCCTGGGTCAAAAAGCCCTTGCACCTGTTTTGATGTCAGTATAATTCTATACTGCAAGAGTATTAGTTGGGAAAACATTTTAAAAAGTCACTGACTCATTCAATTTTGTTAAAAGTATGATTTACAGATGATTTGTCTGTCTCTTCATGACTTACAGCATGGATGGGATTCAGAATGGACTAACATCTCTTCTGTTCTTTGCAAAGACTATGATTTCTCTCAGTCGTGAAGTTTCTTCCTCCAAGAGAAATCCCAGCCTTAGCCATGGTTGGCTCTGATGGGCTGAGAAAGAGCTCTCAGCATCTACCCTTCAACTGTTTCTGAAAATCTGCTCATGGCAGTGGAATCTCCATGTTGCTTATGCATCATAAGATTTTCCCTTAAGTTTCATGTAGACTTTATGCAACATCTCTAAATTACATAATAGCACCTTTTATTGCTAGAGCAGAGTACATCTTTACTGCTGAAACATTTCACCAATAAAGTAGAAAAGAATAACATAGAACTAAGTCCTTTTTACCACCTATTAAAAATTCTGAATGTCTATGACAGACATTACATAAATGAAAGAATAGAAGGAAGAAAAACTGCAAAAGTAGAATAGCAACAGGCACACCTCCCAACAGAGGAAAAGGCAATGTCTTCTTCACTGTGTGGGAGTTGCATCCATGTGATAGTCAGTCAGTGTTTCTTTTTGTTTAATGCTAAATATGTTATCTACCACATATTACTTATCCATACATACAGTTATAGATGCTTGGGTTGATCACAAGTGTCATATGTTGTGAAGAATTTCCTTAAGTGTATACTTGACCATGAATTATTGGATCACATGACAATTTTATTTGTAATTCTTGAAGAGGCACCATAATGCTTTCCACAGAGCCTGTGTCATTTGATGAACCCAGTGGGTTCATAAGGTTCCCTTTTCTCCATGTCCTTGACAACCACACACATTAAGCCAAAAATGGAGAGAAAGACAAAGGCTATTTTCCCCAGGGTTGCAGTTTTAATAGCTGTCCCTCAGCAATTTTCAGAAACATCAGGCAAAAAAAATTCAATTAAAATGACAGATCAGAAAAATGCTATCACCTAGCTTGATTCTTGATCTAATTTTGATTCATAGAACAGTACTCTCCACTGCACAATGCACCTCTCGGTAAGTACACACGTACTTAGACTGTATGAGTCCATTTCCTGGCACCACAATAACAGTAATTGTATTTTAAAAAGTGATATCATAGAAATTTACTGTGAATGATCATGGCAGAATGAAACTAGGCAGTGACAGCAATAAGATACCTAGGAAAAAACCCACATAGAAAAAAAGAATACTTTTCCATGTAACTAATTAGCAAAGTATGAAATCTTAAGTGATAGAAAATATTTAGAAGTATCTAAGTATTATTATGAGAATAATTTTGACGATGCAGATTCCCTGAAAAAAAATCAACACTTACTGACTACACAAATCCCAAGCAGATATAAGAACACAGCACAAGTTAATGGTGACTATAACAGTATGTTTTGACTCTTAATAGTTGGGGAAAACATCTGGGGATAGATGACTTTGAAAATGAGCATGAGAAGTTACCTAATTTCTGTCAAGGCTTTGTCATACTTCTGCAAGAATGAGTTCATATTCAATGCCTCCATGACCACAGTGCAGATACAGATTTATGGCCCAGAGATCTCTACTTATTTCAAAGAAGACAACTGTAATTGAGAAATTGATGGTAAAAGAACAATTGAGAATATGTTTCAACATTTATGTGTGATGTTCATTTCATACAGAGAAATGTTTTTGGTTCTGTAGCTATGGTTAATCCCATGTATCATAAGAAATTTAAGAGAATCTCATGAGCAAGGTCACAAAGCAGGTGAATTAGGACTGGATATGGAGAGCTTTATTCAACTCCTGGTAATAATGGAGGCCTCTATCCTGTAGCACATATGAAATGCAGAGAGCATTTGTAGATAACCAGTGCAGAGAAGGGAAAGATAACAGAGGAAAATGGAAAATGCCAGAGTGCCCAACTTTCACTGGCAGAATCTAGAAAAGTACCTGCCAAGGATTAAATTGGATGTGTAAGTGACACTTTATGGGAGAAACCTTTGAACAGTTTTTCTACCTTAAAATTAATCATACTCCCTGGCAGAAGATCACCAGTCTCCCTCCTCCTCAACAATGGTTGCCCTCCTAGAAGACCAATAAATATGCATTTATAACATATTTATATATATATATATATATATATATATATATATATATATATATATATATCTTGCTTTCTGGATGAAGGAAAACTTGCAAGTGATAATTGTATAGTCTTTTCATACAATATTGCCATCTTGCAGAGAAAGAGACAATATTTCTTAATGTTGCTATAATTAACACATATTTGAAATGTCTTATTTCATTCAATGTACAGTCACTAAGCCCCTGCCAAGATGTAATAAAAGAAAATTAAAATGACCAAAGAGGCATAAATTATGGCATTTTTCTCCCCTGGAGCATGCTTTGAAATAACATTCAGTCAGTGCAGTGTCATCTGGGGCATTTGGGGATTGCACATTGTATTATTAATAAATTGCTTGACTGAGATGAATAAGCACTAGCTATTCAAGTTCACTTGAAGACAGTGATGTATATGGATGGGCATGGGTTCCCGTCATCTGGGCCCACACCGACAGGTGGGTCTGGAGCACTGGGGAAGCTCTTACTCCCTATGCTCTCTTCCCATGATCCCTAGTAGGTACAACTTTCTTAGAAGCACATTTCCTAGGGCCTGACTAAGAGACAGTGAGAGCCTGTGTTCAGGTTGTAGGACAGAACCAAAGGTCTCAGGGCTTTGCCTCCACCAGCAGCTGTCATGGACATGATCTCCAAGAGGCCAGGGTGACCAATGATGTCTCTGGTCCCCTTGAGAATCCTTGGCTCATATATATTTCTTTATAAAAGTTCTGGGAATGTGTGTAAGCTCTAGATTTTTCTGTGTGTAAATTCATGCTTGCCTTTGAAAAAATACAATGTAGATGAGAACAACATTGCATATGACAAAAGTGTTATAAGGATTATGTATTTCTTTCAATATTTGCTAACATGAGAGGAGTAGAAGCAGTGTGAAAATTAAAGAACAATTTCTATATCTATTACTAGAGGGAGGAAGTGATTTGAAAGACAGAGGGAGAAGTGGAAATTCAGTGACATGAGGAGAACTTAAAACAAAGTCGTTCTACAAAAACTAAAACAGATTAAAGGTATAGCTCTGCAAATCATCTAGGTTCAAATCCAGTAAAGTAGATAAAAAATGTTAGTAATTAATTGACTAATGCCATGACATTTAGGGGATTGCTTACTATGACTAAGAGTTTACTTTTTCACTTTAGACTAGGTCCACTCAAGTTTGTGGACCTAGTCTAAATTTTCAATTACAACTTCTGTCATGAATACCAATATTTTGTACTTTTCAGTTATCGGTCTTATCTGTCTTTTTAAAAATCAGTGATTAGGTATTTGTTCATTTTTGATGCTATTACTATTGTCTTATAATTCATCATTTATTCAGTTTAGTGTAGCAGAGAAATCTAATACTTAGTGTTCATTGATCTTTTGGTCTTGTATCTGACAATGTTAAAAAAAAACCATATTTTTGCAATTCAGCAATTGTTTTCTGTACTTGGTAGACAGGTAACCTATTAGTAATAATAGCCACATATATACTTTTGCTGGCATGGGTGTTCATTAAAATGTGAAATAAGGATACTGTCTATAAGCATTTTTCTCCTATTACTTGTCCCAGAAAAATACACTGAAGTAAAATATTTACTGTATAGATTTAAATTTTTTTCTTCATTTAAGAAGAAGCTAGTAGTAGTAAACAATCTTATTTTCAATTCCAATAATCCTTGGCTTGCTTGTACTTTCTGTAAACTTTATTGAAATGGGATCTTGGTATATTTTCTATGTTTTATTTTTATGACTTTTATTTATTGTCTCTGTATATGAACTTTTGAAATTTTGCCTGCAATTTCTTTTTTCAGACCCAAGAGCTTAGGTAGTTACTTTTTTCTAGCTTCATTAAGTCTCTGCAATAGCATCAAGGATTGTAGTGGTCCTTGGCCTTCCTTTCCTACTCAGGGATTTGGTTGGTCAAGCCAAGTCATATAATGAAAGAAGCTACAACTTTAGATAAAACCTCCATCCATTCTAATTTTCAAGACCCTGGAATTGAAATACAGCCAAGATATACTGATAGGCAATCTGTTCTGGGCAGGAATGGCACCACTTTCTGGCTACTTGTGTACACTGTCTTGAATTTACTTATTGTGCCTTAGTGAGCTGGCTTTGTGATTTCTTTGTCTCATAAGACAGTACCCAGTATTCTTGTCACTGTGATTCAAACTGTAGCAAAGAAATCAGAAAAAGTAGGGGAAAAGAAGATGTGTACCTTTTATGATTTTTCCATTTTCTTTATTTTTACTGTATTGAAGATATTTAAATGCACCAACAGTGTTTTACAAAAGTATGATGGCATTTGTTGAAGTCATGGTTTGACTCTTATGTGTCTTCAAACTCGACATTGCAATATTTGGTGTGGATACACAATAAGCAATATAAACTCATCTTACATATGTGTACTTACTGAATTGTAGTCAGGGCTGTGTGTGTGTCTGTCTCTCTGAAAGTGTCTGACAGTCACAGTATTTTATAATAGCTATCATTAAAAGAATCATCTAGCTGAAAAGTCACAGAATAAATTTCTAGAAAAGTTAAACAACATTATAAGAGATTCATAAAAATTTGATATGACAGTGAAAAAGATCATAAGATAATCATGTTCAACAAATTTTTATTGAATTGAACTGAATAGAATCATTAAGAGTGCAAAGGAAAAGCAGAATGCCTAACTCCAAAGATTTTCCAAATTAATGGGAAGTGTAACAAATATAGTCATATTAGAGAAGTGCAGGAAGTTTTACAAGGGAAAATGAAAACTCAGGGCAAACAGAAGAGCAGGCTGTGGAAGTGGTGCACTACTGGTCTTTACCCAGGACTTGATATTTGCTCGATTTACCCACAGATGAGTGTCACCTTTTGAATTCCTGACAGTGTCATGTTGTGTGCCAAGTCTATCTCAAACCTGCAGGAGTATTTTTGAATGATCCTCTTTCCATGCCCAATCCCTTTACTTGCTCATTGGGAAAGGCACCAGGAGCCTCTACCCTGTAACTTCACCCCTTCACTTAAAATTAGCTTATTTATTTTGCTGCCAAGTGCCATTTCAAATTTGACTGTGTGTCAGAAGTTCTTTAAGAATTGTCTTTTCAACTAACAGAAAGAAACCTGTAGTGTGTTTTTTTTTTTTTTTGAGACAGGGTCTCGCTTTGTAGTTCAGGCTGGCTCTGAGCTCACTATGTAGTCCAGGCAAGCCTCGAACTCAGCAATCCTCCTGTCTCTGCCTCCCGAGTGCTGGGATTACAGGCATGAGCCACCACGCCCGGCAACCTGTAGTGTATTTTTGATGATGGCTAGAAGAGAAGGCTATGTAGTTACTGTGTCTGGTTTCACCTTTTGCCTATAAGTGTCCTGCTCTTTTTAAGGGATAATTACTTGGTTGTTTGCTTGTTAAAGTATTTCTCTAAATCCAGCGTTTGTACCTGATTTGTGCCATCAGGTGAGGGCCACGTGATCATGACAGGCTTTGGGATATTTCTGAAATATTAATCCTGACCCATGTCTTCAAATTTTCTATCATGCATAATTCTAGTCTATTGTATAGGCAAAGCCCAATTTTTGAGTCTGGTGAATTTACAACTTGTCTAATTTGCTTTTTCTTGATGATTGCCATACTGACTTTGCAAGGACATTCTGAAGAGACTGAAAGGCTGGAAGTACAGAAATTCTGGCAATACAATCCTTTCATTTTCTAAAAATAATAGGGAAGGGCACATGTTTTATAAGCTTTTGTCTTAATAATTTGAGGTGCCTCATTACAGAGAAAAAAGAAAACTATGACTACAAAAGTAGGTGAAGGGAAAGTTCATATTTCTTTCAAGTGGGGAACGAATTATGTGGAAAGGGAAAGAATGACATTTGTGGACTACCGGTTCACCCTGAAATCTTTCACAGAGGGGGAGAGGGGAGGGGATGGGATTTGATTGAAGATCAACAAGTTTTCTTCACTTGAATCTGTAGGAAGTTAGTCTGCTTGTCAGTAAGTTTAAATATAGAGTAATGGGTATGATTTTATTTCATATAAATCTAAGAATGAATCTTAAATTGAAAAAGACTTAAATAGAATCCTGTGATTTGGAATAAATAAGAACGGAGCTACAACCTGAAATGTCGTTCCTTCTGCTGTGACAGATGGAAATGTGTATCTTAAAAGCAAGATAGAAAATAGGGAGTAGAAGAAAAAGTTAAAAGAGATGACAGTTAAAGACGCTAAGGGACTTGATACCCTGAGGAAAGTCACCGAGGGGCTCTGTCCATGGTCCTGGAAGTACAGAAAGACTTGGTTATTAGGTTTGTCTTATTATGCTTTCTTCCTTTCTTCCTAACTTGCTTCATTCCTCCACTCTCTCTTCTCCTCTCTTATTGTCTCTTCTTATTTTTTTAAAACCGTGTATATAATATGCGCCACCTCCCTCCAGGCTTACAAACTGCCCATTCTTCTATATTGCCTACTAATTCCTTAAAGTTGGCTTCTTTTTTTTTTTAACCACTGATTCAGGTTAAGAAGGTACTGTGTTCCAGATTTCACGAATAACATAAAGTATAACACATCAAATGATTAGACACAAAACTAGAAGAAAGGTAGAGAAAAAATATCCTCCCTCTGTTTAATGCTGGAGCATTCCTCTCGTGTTCTACTAGTCTCATTTTATGGATACAAAAGAAAACTCCCAGTGTGTGAGCTGCATCCGTGTGTGGATCCACAGCACGCATCTCATTGTCAAGTCGCAAAAGCATTTCTCACTTTCATTAATATCTCCACATCAGCACTCACCTGGGGGCAGGACGCTGAGTCCTCCGGACCCCGTGAAAATCGTTTTGCTGAGCCAGAAGGTATCTACATTGCAAAGTCGAGGTTCTGGCAGCGGCGCACATATCCAATGACGTCACAGTGCTCCACTTGTCTCTCCTGTATCCTCAGTCCCACCGCGTTGCTCCAGATCAGGGCAGTGCCTTCCTGAGCAGTGACAGGACCTGGGAACATTAAACTTTGTTGAAATCCCTTTCTCTAGTGCCATATTTTTCAAACATAGTCATCACGGGAGGAGAAAAATGGTTCAATTTCCTTTGTCTTGCATTTTGGCAGTCACAACTCATTTTTATTTAAAGTGCCCTCTCGGGTACCCCACAATTTACATGAATATAATTAAATACTGAGTCATCCTGTCATCTCTGTCAAACAACAAACAGCTTGGCACCTTATAATTTAACTCCACTGTCTTTCTTCTGCTATATCTATTTGGGCCTAATAAAGTAGGAACTGTGCAAAGTGACAATAAAAGCATTAGAAAGATCATTAGTTTCTGGAATACAGAGGAGGCAAATGGGTTTCAGAGGGATGAGTAGATATGGGATAAATTTTCACAAATAACCACATCTGGGAAAATTTTGTAAGTAATAGCTTACCCATAGTTCACTTGTGATTTATATTTTATAATTAAGTGAATTAATTTAGTTGTATTGTTTTTTTTTAATTTTATTTTAATTTGAATATTGAAGTTATTCAACATCATGATGTGGTACACAGACACACTCATACATGTGGGGTGAAATTTATATCTATTCTTCACAATCAGAGTGACACCCACAAACCTTTTCAGAGACACCTTTTTAGATTTGATGTGTGTTAGGTTTCTGCAAGGCTTCTTCAATTACCCTTACAATCTGCTGGATTCTTCTGTTTATTTAAAAGGATCTATAGGATTCTAACTTCATATTTTTGGAGATATTAGTCTTTGACAGTCACACCTCTGATAAAGGTCTTTGCCTTGAAATTGCAATTTGACAGCACAACTCTGTATTTTCTTAGCAGCTTTAAAAACAACTGACATTTATTATGTTATACTTTCTGTTCTTTAGGAGTCTGGACAAGGCTTAGCTAGACCCTCTGCTTCAGTCACTCATTAACAAGGTTAGAATGGAAGCACTGCCCAAAGCTGGATGCCATCTAAAAGCTCAAATGGGGGGCAGATGTATTTCCAAACTCAAGTAGTTGTTGACACAAAGAGGTATTTTGAATTTTGTTGAAGTAAAGGTCTTAGTTCTGGCAAGTTATTGATTATTGGCTACTCCAGTCCCTTGTGATATGGATTTCTACAGCAAAGAAGCATATTTGATCAAGTCTCTAAACTTATAGGCAATGTAGAAATCTGATAGCCTAAAGCAGTTGCTTTCTTATGCAGGACAACCATGAAGCAAAAGGTGTCACCTTGCCACACTCTGTTGAGATCATATCAGAAAACAACATAAATTGCAGAGGAAAGGACTGTAGGAGAACACAAATACCAGGGATAATTAGATGAGGCCGTCCTGCTGTCTGCCTGCCACAATAATTATGCACTTATTATTTTAATTATGTGGTTAAATTACCATTGTAAACCATTGATTTAAAAGTGTGAAGAGTTGTTGGCATAGAAACTGCCACATAATTCATAAAGATATGAAAAGAAATATTTCTGAAGTCAGATATTGATTATGCATGAGCTAGAGAATTCAGAAACCAGTAATAATCTGTGATTATATTAGCAAATTTTTAAATGTGTCTAATGTTTTGTTCTATTTTAAAGAAATAGGAGATAGAATTAGAGACAGTCCATTATGAATGCAATGAACATCACAAAGAAAATATGTAAATCTCATCTGCCAAACTCAGGTCAGGAAACTGCATAAGCCAGTATCAACAGCTTGAAATATTCATGTTACTGTGGAAAAATTCCACAGGGTCTGCACTGTACATTCTAACCACAAGAAATTACCTACAAAGGTAAATCCTGTTCAGAGTTTATGAAAGAGTTAGTCATTTGTAAGTAGACAAAAATGGGTTAAAGAGTAACTTTACAAAAATATAAGAAATCCAAATAAATATATATTAAACTCATCTACAGAAGATATAATGGAATAAAAGTAAGCAGAATCTAGATTTAGAAGTTGAAGTTTAAAAAAAAAAAACCTGTGGGCCAACGATTTCAGCAAGATAGTAGAATAAGATTTAAGCTCTACCCACACACCCCACACAAAATGTTCTAACTAGAAACTCTCCAGAGAACAAAAAAATACCTTGAGAAATCCTGTATACTAGTCACTTGCTCTTCCTTGAGGCAAAGTACCAACAACTCACAGCTCAAAGGGGGAGTAGCTTATTTGACTCAGTTTCCAGGGGGTCAGACCAAAATTGACTGACTCAGGCTGAAACAGAATGATTGAAGGACCTCAGGAAAGACAGCTAGCTGATTATCAGATAGAGACAGGAGCAGCAGGGCAACTGAAACACCCCCCTTCACACATTCCATGGAAGAGAAGAGGATGTGTGGCTAAATGCAGGAAGTTAAGTGACAGGTCCTCTTAGCCTGAGAGCCTGCCTCTGCACAGTAAGCTAGTATCAGGTTAGGCTTATTTGACCTTGAATGTCAAGAGATGACTCCACTGAGAAAGCTCTCCTAATTTACCTCACTGAGCATAAAATTTGCACCTGAGTACACTTCAAAGGAGTGTAGAAGCTAGTTATCCCTGACCTGGGACATCAAACTGAATAAACTCGAAGCCCATGCTATAGTTCTACTCTGACTGAGACAAGCCTCAGACCTGCATTTCTAAGGATAGACTGGGATCCTGCCTGGAATAAGCTTCCACTCCACTAACCCTCAGAGCCCAGCCTGCAGCACTGCTCAACTACAGGTTAAAGAGAACAGAATTGGCCAAGCAGAGAATATATATGTGATTAGGTGGAGTGTAGTCATTCACTACCAAGCTAGCGGATTCTCTTGATACCAGGACTCAGTCAACGGTCACAACAGCAGACTCCAGCTGGCAGCCTCACTTCACATTGGACCAAAACCAGTGGCTCAGCCAACTGGACAGCTCATGGAAGCTCTGGCTGTCTACGGTTCTCCCTAGCTGGACCTTCCAATGTACTAAATAATGAAGGTCTAGCCTGCCAAAGAGCACAAGGAAAGACCAGAACAGCAGGTTACTTCATTGAACATGCAGACAACAGCATAGGACAGAAAGCTTAGGAGAAATGAAGGAATCATATCAAGAGAAACTAATCAAGCTCCAAAAATGGACCCAAAGAAACAAAGATATCTATAGAATAGCTGACAAAGAATTAAGAGTAACACTTAAAAAGAAGTTCAGTAAACTCCAAAAATACAGATACGAAATATGGAATACAATAAAAGGATGACATTAACGTTTTAACTATGAAACAGTGATTAGAAACAGGAGGGAATCCTATAGATGAAAACATACAATGATTACTTAATAGGAAGCACAATAGCAGAGTAGTTAAGCCTAAGACATCCTCCGTGAGCTGAAATACAGATCTTTTGGAATTATCCAGTCAGAAAATCGAAAGACAAAAGAGTGTAAAAGAATGAAGCAAACGTTTGTGAATCATGGGGCCTCATCAAGATGTACAACATTTTCATGGTGGTGTCTGAAGAAAAAGTAGAGAGAGAAAAGAGCCAGACCACATAGTTAAAAGAGAAGATGGCTGGAAACTTTCTTCACCTGGCATAGATGCCAACATTCAAGTAGAAAAGCGGCCTTTGATCGAGTTCAGTGAAAAGAAGAGCACCCCAGAGCACATGGTAAGCAAACTATCGAAAGGCAAAGACAACACAATGTGCCACCTACAAAAACGTCAGTGCAACTAGCAATGTTTTTCTCAGCAGAAAGCCTGCAGCTCAGAAAAGAAGGGTGATGTAGCCAAAGCAGTGATGAAAAAAAAAAACTGATGCCATTTTCCCTAATGATTGACCATAACGAGCATTTTTATACATATTTGCTGGCTACTTGCATGTCTTCTTTGGAGAAGTACTGATTCAGATCCCTTGCTCAGTATGTCCTTGTTTTTTTTTTCTGTTTTCTTGCCATGAAGATATCTGAACTCCTTATGAATTTTGCGTTAATCCCTCCCAGCTTGCAAATATTTTCCATATTCCATAGGTTATCTTTGAACAGTGTTGTGTTGCTACACAGAAGCTATTGCCTCTGAGTATGTAATAAAAATGTTTAAATAGTTTTTAAAAGAGATGCCAGTATTCAGAGATTTACTGAAGCACTGTTCACAATAACCAAGCTATGGAATCAAAGAAATGCCCAGCAAAAGATTAATAAACATAATTCAACCCTAAAAGAGAGATTAAAAAGTCCTGTTACTTCTGAAAACATGGGTGGAACTGAGGATTGTTACTCTATTTGAAGTGAGATAAGCACAGAAAGTCCAATAATGTTTGTTCTCATTCATCTGCTAGAACACTGGGAAAAGTAGAATACTGATTACAGCAGTAGGTGGTGGGAAAATGGAACATGATAGTCGCAGAGTACAAAGGCTCACTCAAAGGGGAAGAATATGTTTGGTTCCATTTCAAGATCTATTGCACAGTGCATAGAATGTAATTAATAATAGGGCAAAGCATATTTCAAAATTAGTAACAATGCATTTTAATTTTTCTCATCACAAAAATACTTTAAGTATTTGAGTTGGAGTACATGTTAATAGTTAGATTTAATTATTATGCATTGCAACAAAAAACTTTAACATTTTGTATTTCATAAATTTTAAGAGTTACATATTGTCAGTTTACAGTTAAACTCATGTGGATATGTTTTGGATGCTAAGATGCATAGCTTTTAAATAACCAATGCTTTTAAATATTTGGACAGTTTTATAGCTTTGCACTTTCCAAATTTCTAGGACCTCTCCATTTCTTCTTAGTTCTCTTTGTAAATCAGAGGTCCTTTTCTTCACTCATTTCTTTCTTACTGAACTTTGTCTAATTTAGTTACTCACGACTTAATTTTCCAGGATTCTGTGTTGAAAATCCCTCATGTGGTTCTTAATGGTTGTAAGGGATTGCTTATGTCTTCACCCTATTGGAAAGGCATTGATGCTTTTTCATCTGTTCTAATATTTCCTTACCTTTGGGTTTTCATTATCAATGATAATTACATACATTTTAAATTTTCTTTTTTCCTCATAAGTTCATTGGTTCATTTTAGTTATATATTCTGATCCTATTCATCATTGGGAATTTGTACCTGTACGTGATATACCTTGGTTCTTGTTTTTTTTTTTTTTTCACATTCTCCTCCCTCTCTTCTACCCTTCCCTATTTACAAAAGCTTTGTTACCATTTTCCTTTCTTTTCCATTTTTTCCTTTCCTTATATCTTTTCCCCTCCCTAGTTCCCTTCATCCTTTGAAACTTTTCTTCTTATTTCACATGATCTATTGTACATTTTGGTCCAACTTCACACTTTCAGTTCCAAATCATTTTAATTTTCTTGTGGTAGCACCTTTCAATATAGATGCCTTTGGCTGATTGTTGGATCAATACTATTATATAACAAGCAACCCCCAAACTCACAAAGCATCTATCTTGGTGGCTGTGAAATTATAAATTTATTTCATTCGCTGTTATAGACTGACCTCAGCTTCGGGCTGCTACTTAAATCCATGTTTACTCTGGGTATATTTATTTGGAATCCATCACAACCCCACTTCACACCCACCCCACCCCACCCCTGGCTGCAGGTACAATAGCTACCATGCTCTTCTCTTTGTTGATTATCAGTATCAAGAGTTCAGTCTTCTGTCATGAGTGTAAGAATTGGCCTTGGCCAGCATAACAATAGAATAATAGTCTTTATAAAGACTAGACAAAGGTCTCTGCATTTGGACTTGAAGTACCATGAGTAAAGCATACTACACACTTAAACTACCTCTTCATTGTTTTTAATGCATCATGCTTTGATGTGTCTTAAATTCTTGGTACTACAGTACAAGAAGCCTGTCTGTGGGTGGATAAGTCTAGGTAGAGAGAGAGAATAGCCGTTCACTTAACACAGAAACTCTAGACTAGTCGGCCAAGGTTGTAACCCTTAGCCTCAGGCTGTTACCCTTAGCAGGCAGTGAGCAGAATAACTCAGAGACTGTACCTAACCACAACATGCACAAGAAAACACGATGTGCCTGCTGTAATGTATCACTAGAGGGCATCGTATCAGACAGCTACATCTGAACGTGTACAGCTTGTTTCCTGGATAGCCAGTAGTGGAACAAATGACCTATCAGGACATAGTTCTGATGTTGCACTTGGGTCAATATGACTAGTATGTACATTTACAGTATTTAAAACATTTTTCTATTTGTAATGGCAGACCATGGCATCTGCGATTGTAGTGGTTGGACAAGTCAGGTTAGTCTCTAAAAGTGGCCGTCACTGGCACATCACCTGTTCTCCTTGGATGTCTTCTCTGGGGCTTAACTTTGCCTGGTGGGTCTTGACATTTCAGCTTGGGCTGTACAAGCATCATATACTGCTGAATTTTTACTTCTAGTGTAGTATATTAACCATAGATGTAGCCCTTAGTCTCTCTTCTCCTGTCTGTGGTCCTGAGTGAACTTCTCTGCTCTAGAACTCTTTCTCCAAATAGCCAAGGCATGAGAGGAGCTGTGCTGTCATTTCTATTGAAAATCATTTTTAGTTCTTTATTCTTGCTCTTGAGAAATTTATCAGCATCCAGTTTCTTGAACTTCTCCATATTTTACTGTACTTTTGCTATAATAATCTTCCTAAAACTGTTTTTTGCTACCCTGCAAAAAAACTAGATTTGTTTTTTCATAGATAAACCATTGGAATTTCTGTGTACCTTTTCCCTTTACTCATCAACTTGAATGAAATGGCTTCCGAATGATACATGATTTTTGCCAAACTATGAAACATCAGAGAATCTCTTCATTCTGATAATGTATCTGTCAAGTTGGATTTAAATATCACAGCTATCTACCTGCTGTATCACTCAGAGTCTCTTAAATTTACTGGCATGTTACACTTGTTATTCTTAAGTAGTAGTTTTAGCATTATTTAATACTATACTATTTTTACAATCTTTGCTCCTGTCTCAGCAAATTTACAAGTTTAAAAAGACAACTTCTGTAAGAATGAGAAATAACACAGAAAATAAATGGAAAGGATGTTAAGATATAAAATCACCATGTAATGCTGGTTTAGACGATTGGAGATTGTGTGTGTGTGTGTGTGTGTGTGTGTGTGTATGTCCTTTGGAGCAATGCTTTGGTGACTAGAATAGATAGTAAACTAGTTTACTTCCGGAAAAGTTTTTTTTTAACTAATTTTTAGATGGACAACCACAAAGGATTCCAATTCAGTGTTTTCCAAATGTATAGTTGCTGGATATACTATATTTATTTTTAATATAAACTGTAACATACACACTAAATTATTTATGAAAACATAATATCTCTAATATGCAGAAAGTATCAAATGGCTTGTGGGAAATGATGCTGAATAAAATAAGGTCTGTTATAGTTGGAATTGGAAGTGATCCCAAAAAGTTTCACATGCTCAGAGGTAAAGCTATCTAAAGGTGAATGGATCATGGGTTGCTGTAATCCTCACTGGGCTAATCTCCAAGTCTCTGCCAGAGGAAGTGGGTTACTGGGGTATAACCTGCAGAGTTTTATTCCTGCTTCACCTTCTCCTTCCTCTCTGCTTCCTGCTGCCCTGGAACGAGCATCTGTCCTCCACCAGAACCATCCACCATGTTGTTTCTGCTCTGCAGCCTCCATTTTGACTGGACCTACTGTAAACCATGACCAGTAAACTACGCTTTCTTTAACCTTCAGTGTCAAGTGTTTTATCCAACAAATAGAAAGTGAAGAGTTCAGCCTCTGTCTTCATGCAGTTAATAGTAGTATGGGGGAACATATGTCCTTGTATATTAGGGTAATCAGGTGTTTAATTACATCTGTTTTAGAAGAAAAGTTTTGAGTTATACAAAAACCTAGAAGAAAGTACATGACTCAAGATTGAGGATGAAAATAGTCAAGGAAGACTTCTTTTTATCAATGTGACATGTAATTAATGCTCCTAAAAGAAAGGAAGGCAGGAAGGGGATGCAGTAGGGACATATGAAGAATGAGTAAAACTGGGCCAGAGATTTAGCTCTGGTTCTGGTGCCTGTCTCACAAGCACAAGGTCCTGAGTTCGATCTCTGGTAACCACATACAATGCTGGGTGTGGTGACTGATGCCCACCAGCAATCAATACCACATACCACAGTGCCGGGCGTGGTGGCTCACGCCTGTAATCCCAGCACTCGGGAGGCAGAGACAGGAGGATTGCTGAGTTCGATGCTTGCCTGGGCTACATAGTGAGCTCAGAGCTAGCCTGAACAAAGCAAGACCCTGTCTCAAAAAAAGAATGAGTAAAGCTAAAGAAAATTATAGCACACCGAGGCCACTGAGGCATGAAGACAAATAGCACATTTCACTCAACCCAACTTGACCGTGTGTCCCCAAAGCAAGCAAGATGCTCAATGAAGGCAGGAGAGCCAGACCATTTCCTCTCTCAATCTCTCTCTCTCTCTCTCTCTCTGTCATCAGTTTTCATCTCACACTTTATGTGTCTTATTACTATGTACTTTTCAAAATGTGTAATGTATATAAGTTAATATATTATTTACACATTATTTATGAAATATGGCAAGGGTTCACTTTGAATTCAAGCACACTAAAGTTTGGCTGGCACAGGGGAAATAGTACTATGACTTTCCTCTTTGAATATCTTTCCCCAAAATATCTGGAGAGCTTTATATAACACTTTTATCTTTATGACTCCTATGAGAAACTCTGTTCCTTGCTACTCAAACAGCTAGAGTGGAAAAGGGACCATTTCTACTGAGCTATCTTGTGTTTTGCATGCCTTCCCCTCTGTCTCTGTGTTCCAAAAATCCATAGCTTTGAGAACCCAACATTCAAATGAGACAGTTGTGGAGATATGAACAAAGAAGACGCCAGTGAGCAGCTGTCCATGGGAAGGCAGTGCTCTCACTACGTCCTGGAGGATAGATAAGATGTTTTGCACACTCTGCTCCAAAATGTCTCCATAAATACTTAGCACATTGATTATGCTTGCTGACTGAAATGGAATGGGCTTTTTAAGCAGGTATTCGGTGGAATTTGACAAAGTGAGAATTTTTAAATGCATAGATATTACTTGTATCAGTGTCTGGCTCAGACCAGAAAGTGTGAGGAATTAGGCAAAAAAAATCCATTTATTGCCCTCACAGTGCTGTTTCATCAGATTCATTCAGAAGCCTATTGTTCTTTCCAGCTGGCTCTTTTTCTGCTAATACCTGGCTCTTCCCACTTCCTTTCTTTCCCACTAGGTGTGTTAGTGGTATCGTGTTCTCTACCCCCAGCGCTCCTCACCATGTCCATCTCCAAGGCATTTTTTTTCTTATATTCCCATTGATTTCTTTATGGACATAAAATTGTACAGAGGAAATTTTCTCATAAACGGAGCCCAGGGATATTATATCAAAAAGAACTTCCTGAAACTTGTCTGTATTACATGACAGAACATGCTCCCAGAAGCAATAGTAAGAGCTGATCACTGGAGTTATTTAAAACTCAATCGGACAGTCATGGCAGATGTGCTGCCGGGAATTCCCCAGTTTCACCTGCCCAAGAATTAAAAAGACAAAAGATCATGAAAGGATTTCTCTCTTGAGTTCAGTTTTTCTCTAAGTTGGACACTATAGTTTCTGCTGAAACCAGCTATATTAAATAGACAGTACGAATCCCTGTTTTTTTTTTTTTTTTTCACTCATACTGATGGAGTTCGTGGGTGAAACTCCTAAGGAATTCTGCAACTACAAAGAAAGGCCTGGCCTCATGACGTTAATTACAGACTTGAGTACTAATTCTGACTTCTCTTTCTGACCGTGTGGTCAAAGGAAAAACGTTGGACTGGTCAGTAAGGACTATTCACCTGCTAAAATAAATGTTCCTCATTTAGATATCACTTCCTGTAGCATCGGTAGAGCCATTTTGTCATTAAAAATATAAAGTTGTCCTTACACTAATATGTTTTATCATCAAGAGATTGATGTGATTTTAAATATCCCTGTACTGCTAATACTGCCGCCATGATGATGATGCTTACTGCAACACAAACCAGCCTTGAGGACTGTTAGACAGCCCTCCCTGGCATGTAAAATGCGGTGCTGCATATTTTGGATGTTGGTACCACACTGGTATTGTGACTTTTCACTCTAGTGTTATCAGAAGGAAAATATGCTTGGGGTGGTCTGAACCATTAATAAAAATCCCATTATAGTTTCATAAAAAAAATCCTGTTTATGTTGGGCAAACAGCTCAGTGTGAATAGGACTCATTGTTTCTGCAACATTTCCACAGGTACCATACATTTCAACCTCAGAACAATGCAATGTAGGGTGTGCCATTATTAAACTGAAAGATAAATGTTTTGTTCAGTGAAAGTAAGGTCAAACTCAAGTCTAGTTTGAATCACAGACCTATGATTGCTTCTGTTTCTCAGGCATCCTCCTCTATATTCCTTCTCATTTTTTTCTGAGACCTTATTTCCTGAAAATATTCCAGTGACAAATTTTCTGTTCTCATTTTCTATTCTCCTATCATTCTACACTTTCCTCTGCTCTACTCTCTCCCTACTCTAAAATAGTACACCAAATATATACAGTATTTTCATTAGCAGCCAAGAAATTGAACAGAGTCTCTTTTATTTGTATGTATTTTAGTCCTCATCAGCAAAGAAGCAATCATTCAAAGTAATTTATATATGTCTCCTGGTTAAAAATATTAGCCTCCTAGTTTACCCATCATATAATAGATTCATTCTGGGTGTTCATTGAATAGGCACCTTGCTGTCCTTTCCTCTTTCACCAGTTCCATCCACCCCTGAGTCAGCACGTGCTTTGAGAAAAACTACTGGGAGTAAACAAGCATCTTGAGTTGGTAATAGTTTTGGCAGGTAATATTGGTCATATGTATCCTGTCTAAATTGTGCCCAACAGAGATCTGTCTTTGCAACATGACTAGGACTTATTGTTAATGTCAGAAACATTCAACAACTTTAGAAATCTTGATCTTGTGAATGAAATAGTAAAAGCAACAAAGCATTGAGCAAAGAAATCATGATTTAATTACTGTGAATACATCTCAGAAGATTAGGTTACCTTAGCAAACATTTTAATAAGACTTTTCTCCATTGTCAGTATGAATAGGTAGCCATACATGTGGTCAAAAATGTTAAAAAGGTTTTTATGAAAGGAAGAAAATGCAATAGTGCATATAATAATTATTAAGGATAAGAGGAAACAAAACTAACTTAAGACGGTTGAAATCAGAATAAAAGATATATCTGCAGGTGCCCCATCTGCAAAAGGCCCAAGGGACTTTTTGGTACTAGTTTACACTGGGCATCTAGTCCATATCTTACTGCAGGCATTCATCCAGGTACACAAATTCGAAGTTTTACAGCAAAAAATGGTACACTTCATTCGACTTTTAAAATATATTTCAATTGAAAGGGGAGGGAGGCCTTTGAATTTATGTTGAAAAATTTATGCTGCATAAAAGTTAAAAGAATCAGTATGTATTAAGCAACACACTATTTGTACTTACATTTCAAAAAGAATACTGGAAATCTGTAACATTGATTGTAAGCTTGTGAAGAGACTATGTAAAAAGAAAATGGGAAAAGTGATAAGTGCCAAGGGAAACAGTGAGGAGACAGTGTTTATTAGGACAGTGGAATCCACAGTGCACAATGAGCATATGCAGGAATGACGCAGAAGAGAAGCTGCGCTGTATTCTCAAACAATTTCAGTGAACC
>PVIC010016419.1:0-33754 GCA_004025085.1 Thryonomys swinderianus | reverse complement strand
GGAGGGTTAGCTCAGTGGTTCCGGCGCCTGCCTCGCAAGCGCAAGGTCCTGAGTTCGATCCCCGGTGACCACATACAATGCTGGGCGTGGAGACACGCCCACCAGCAATCAACACCGCATACCACAATGCCGGACGTGGTGGCTCACGCCTGTAATCCCAGCACTCGGGAGGCAGAGACAGGAGGATTGCTGAGTTCGCAGCAGCTTGCCTGGGCACCATAGTGAGCTCAGGGCCAGCCTGAACTACAAAGTGAGACCCTGTCTCAAAAAAAGCAAAAAAAAAAAAAGAATCTTATTTTTCAAAACAAAACCAAAGTAAGTGGTAAGACTGAGTTCGATCCCCAGTATTGAAAAAAAGAAAAAAAAAAAGTAAGAAAAGCAGCCTTTTTTTGTTTTGTTTTGTTACACATTTGCAAATCTTATTTATGTCTGACTTCATATAGCAAATGCCCTTTTGGAGGTTTGTTGAGGTCTCATACTTACTTTTGCTTTCAATCTGTTCTGATATAATATTGTTATTGAAGTGTATGAAGAAAACCCAGCTTCATGCAAATTTGTTTTATTTATGTAATTTTTTTTTCTTTTGAGACAGTGTCTTGCTTTGTAGTTCAGGCTGGCCCTGAGCTCACTATGTAACCCAGGCAAGCCTTGAACTCAGCAATCCTCCTGTCTCTGCATCCTGAGTGCTGGAATTACAGGTGTGAGCCACCACGCCCAGCATTTTTTTTTTTTTTTTTTTGAGACAGGGTTTTGCTTTTTAGCTCAGGTTGACCCTGAGTTAACTATGTAGCCCAGGCAAGCCTAGAACTCAGCAATCCTCCTGCCTCTCGAGTGCTGGGATTACAGGCGTGAGCCACTATGCCCAGCACTGTGGGGTGTGGTACTGATTGTTGGTAGGTGTGAGTCACTCCGTCCAATATAATATCATTGTATGTGGTTACTGGGATCGAACCGGGGACCTTGCACTTGCTAGGCAGGTGGCAGAACCACTGAGCTAAATCTCTGGCCCTAAAATTTTTTATTTTTTATTTTGTTTTGAGACACGGTCTTGCTTTGTAGTTCAGGCTGGCCCTGAACTCACTATGTAGCCCAATTTAGCCTCGAACTCACCATAATCCTCCTGCCTCTGCCTCCCTAGGAGGGATTATAGGATTATAGGCGTGAGCCACCATGCCCAGTGGTATATGGTACCAGAGATCAAATTTGGGACCTTGTGCTTGCCGGGCAGACACTGGAATCACTGAGCTAAATCCCTGACCCTTATTTTTGATAAAAAGTCTTACTATGGTCAGGCAAAGTGGCTCATGTCTGTAATCCCGGCACTTGGGAGGCAGAGGCAGGAGGATTGCTGAGTTCAAGACTTGCCTGGGTTACATAGTGAGCTAAGGGCCAGCCTGAACTACAAAGCCAGAACCTATCTCAGCCTTTGTGTCCCTCTGTGGGTCCAGGCACGTCTGGCCCAGTCTAGGCGGCTGCTGGTTTCAGTAATCCTGGCCTGGTAGTGTAGGGCGGGGCTAGCTGAGCTAGTTTTGAACCCCTGGGCTCAAGTGATCTTTCTACCTCAGTCTCCCAGTTAGCCAAGATGACAGGTATGTACCAGTTTGTCATCCCTTCTTGTCAAGTAAACATGATGCTCCATAAAAAAAGCAGCTAGGGGGCCGGAGGGTTAGCTCAGTGGTTCCGGTGCCTGCCTCGCAAGCACAAGGTCCTGAGTTTGATCCCCGGTAACCACATATAATGCTGGGCGTGGAGACACGCCCACCAACAATCAACACCGAATACCACAATGCCGGACTTGGGGACTCACGCCTGTAATCCCAGCACTCAGGAGGCAGAGACAGGAGGATTGCTGAGTTCGCGGCAGCTTGCCTGGGCACCATAGTGAGCTCAGGGCCAGCCTACAAAGCGAGACCCTGTTTCAAAAAGAGCAAAAAAAAAAAAAAAAAGCAGCTAGGACCTAGGACCAGGAATTTAGCTCAGTGATGCCACACCTGCCTAAGAAGCACAGGTCTTGAGTTCAATTCCCAGTACCACAATAAACAGACAAACAAACAAACAAATAAAAACAGTTCAGCTTGCAACTCAAACAGGGGCACCAGAGCTTTTCCTTGAGGCAAGCATCATACTCCCATGTGTTACAAGCAGTTTATGTGAATTTCTGGTAACATCCCACAGTGTGTTAAAAGGGTGTGTACTTGAGGGCTGAAATTTAATAAAATGACTAATTTCACTGCTTAGCTTCAACAAGAACATTCTTAAATAAAGCCACTTTTTTTTTAAAAATGCAAGGTGCCTGAGGGTGATGGACACAATGATTCCTAGTACAATTTAGTGTTGCTGCCTTGAGATATGTGCAGAGGCCTCACAGTTTTATGATAGTGTGCTTTTGCACCATCAGTGCAAATGTCAGCACAAGGAAATAACGGCTCCGTATTCTGAGTAATATGATTTGAGCTCGCCTACCCTGCAAAAGGCGTAGGAGATGGGGTGGGGGGCTGCCTGACAGTTGCTGTGGCTCCTCAGTTATTCTGTCTGCTCTGCTCTCAGTGATTATGGCTCCAGCCTGCAGAGCCGCTCATGGTTCCTCATTTTATTCCAGCACCGAGTGAAATATTTTTCTTGCTAGTCTTTTCTTCCCTCTTAGAAGACATGGCACTGATTTTTTTTTTTTTTTTTTTGAGACAGGGTCTCGCTTTGTAGTTCAGGCTGGCCCTGAGCTCGCTATGTAGCCCAGGCAAGCCTCGAACTCAGCAATCCTCCTGTCTCTGCCTCCCGAATGCTGGGATTACAGGCGTGAGCTACCACGCCCCAAACTGTGGTATGTGGTATTGATGGCTGGTGGGTGTGAGTCTCCACGCCCAGCACTGTATGTGATTTCTGGAGATCAAACTCAGGACCTTGCGCTTGTGAGGCAGGCGCCAGAACCACTGAGCTAACCCTCCAGCGTATACATGGCACTGATTTTGATGCATATGCTGGACCCCAAAAGTCAGGAACTGGGGGTTCACTCTAGGTGGAGGAAACAGATTGGTGGAGGCTGAGGCTTAGAGAAAAGGTGGCTTCAGAGAATGAGGGGCCTTGAATACTGGCTGCACCAGTAGGCACCACAGGACATGGGTGACTGAGAAGAGGGTCCTGCCTAGTCTTTCACCAAGAGTTTTTCTGTGTCTGGGTGGACCTGCCTTTCCCAACTGGCATAGGCTGGGCTTCAGCTCAGAACTCTGCGGATCCTCTTTCCACAGGTTGCACCGACACTCAGCTTCTGTTTTCCTCTGTGTGCGGTTGTGAGTAGCTTCACTCCATAGCCGTGCATGAGTGAGAGGCTGACCTGGGCAGGTGGGTGCAGAAAGCAGAAACGGAAGTGGTCACACACTAGTGTGTGATTAGCCGCAAGATTTCTGACTTCTTTACCAAAGAAGACTAGCTTGTTGCACACCCTGAACCCTGGACCCTGTAAGAATGAGATTACAGCTGACCCTGACTGACCCCTGCCTCGCCTGCCCTTCAAGTCTAGTAGCCTTGTGTCCCTACCCCAACCTGTTCCCAAACTATTGGGCCTCAGGCCCTGGCCAGAGCTGATACAGGGTGATGACTGAGGTCCCATGCAAGGCTGTGGATACCTGTGCTGCTGAGCTGTGTACCTGGGCCTGGAGGGTTAGGCCGCACTCAGGCTCATGGCTGCGCTGGGTGACTGTGGGTACAGCCTGTGCTGCTGTGCTTGTGGCTGCGGTACACAATGTGTTCTGCACACAGATGTTCATGAGCTCATGAACCTTGCATGCACGCTGAGTCGTGTCTGTGTTGGGTGGGGTCTAGTTGTGTCTATGTTTTGTATGTCTTTGTGGGGTGTGAGTGCTTGTGTGTGATGGTTTGTCAGTGTGTAATTTGGCCCAAGTCCACAAGGAGACCAGCTGAGGTATGGGGGTGGGTACTGTGCTGGGAGCCCTCAGCCAGGAAGTCTGACTGGGATGAACATGTCCTCACCTGCCCAGAGAGCGTCCCACGCTCTCACAGAGCCCCTGTCTAGCGTTACCACCCTTGTTTAGGCGGGGTGGGTAGCTGAAGAGGGCCTGAGGGGAACCACGACTAGCTCATCTCAGTTGGTGTCACCTGAGCCTCATGGTGGGGCCCAGAGCACTGGCCTGGCTCCTAAGATTGCAGGCACTTTGTAATGTGTGGGTTGCAGAGGGGCCCAGAGACTGAGTTTTCCTGGTGACCAACTTTAGCTCTTAGGCCACTGAGGCAGAGCCGGCCTTAAGCCTTATTGGGCTGATGCTACAGGGAGCCTCACTGAGCCACATCTGATGCTAATTTCATTACATACACCATTCATTCAACAGTTTTTTGCTTTGTTTTATTTTATATCTCAAGGGATGGAATTTAGGGCTTTGAGCATGCTAGGCAAGCGCTTTACCACTGAGCTACACTGTCAGACCAAGTATTTATTGAGCATGTGGTATATCCCAGGCCTTGCAATAGGTACTGAGAATAAAGTGTAGCAACCTCTTCACTTAATGGAGGGCGGGGGTGAGGTAGCTACTGCTCTTATGCCTTTATAAAGAAATAGATCCTTAGGGGTTAAGTGATTTTGCCAAAGTCACAGCAAAGTTGAGATTTAAATCCAGGTACGTTTTCTCCCAGAAACTCCCTCCTGCCCTTGATGCTTACAGTTGTTGCCCAGATGCCTGTGGAGTCCTGAACAACCAGCAGGGCAAGGATCTGCATATAGGGCTAGACCAGCCTTGTGCCACAGTCTATTGGCTGATGGTGGAGAGTGGGTAAAGCAACTGTAGTGAGTTCCTAGGGGCTCTGGAGGAAAGACCCTAAAGTGGACACAGGGTGAAAGAGTGGAGAAGAAGGATTGGGAAGGAACTCCTTGTGCCTCTTCTCTTGCCACGTGATTTCCTGGACCACTGCTTCTTTCTGGCCTTAGCTTCCAATCTGTAAAATGGGCTCAGTACCTGCCTTCCCAGTGGTAGAATGCTTGTAGCATGGTGCCTAGCACACAGTAGGGCAGCTGGGGGCTGGGCCAAGCTAGAAGAGGGCAGGGCCTTCCCAGGCTGTCTGCTCAGCCCTAGGAAATGGGCAGGGGGTAGGGAGGAGGAGGCGCAGATGTGTGCTCGTCTCACACGAGCAGCCACATTTAGCCACCGAGTTGGGACTGAAATATTCCTGAGGGAGAAGAACCCTGAGGCTTCAGGGCGGCAACGGCTCGTCAGTGGGGAGCGGAGAAGGGATGTTGTCACCATCTGCCTCGTGTCTGTCTGAGACTAAAATAATACTGGGGTGAGACTCGCCGCAGGCACGGGCCCAGCCGCAAGGTTCCCCAGAACAGGGAGGGGCCGGGGTGCTGGAAACCTTGTTGGGAGCCATGGCAGAGAGGCTTCTGGGGCAGGTCTTAGCCTGGCCAGCGCCCTAGTCTTGCTCCCCTCATGCAGGTCTGAAAGAACCTGGGGGGTGCACAGGCGTGGACAGTTTCCTGGGGAACCAGCATGCCCCAACCCAGAGGGAGTCTGCTCCAGAGAGTAGACCAGGCGTGTGCTGAGATCCCAGTGAAGCAGAGGAAACAACAGAACAAAGCAAGAGACAGATCAATTGCCTGATTCAGCTGCCATGAGCTTATCTGTAATACTGAAAACAGAAAACGTAGCAAGAAGCTATTTTAATTTCAGCCGATGTGTAAGTTTTGGGTCTATGGTTTATTGTGGTTTTTATTTGGAATCAAATATGGAGGCTGTTCCATAATCTCCTCAGGGCTCAGGGCTCTGGGGAGCAAGCCCTGGCCTTTCTCCACTGGCACAGCAGTCATGTGCCAGTTGCCTCTAACTGTTGGTACCCTGAGCACAGGCTTGTGACCTTTCAGGTCAGGGATGTGGCTGGAAGCCTGATGCCTCGCCCCTGGGGAAGCGGCCACGTTCCAATCTTTTGCTTAAGCGGACATAACCAGTTGGTCATTCTGTTTTGGCAGAGAGCACAGATCTATGACCTCAGTGGTTGATTTTAAATACAGATGACAGGGCCCAGGGCTCTCAGCTCAGCAGGCAGCATGTAAGCACCTACTATGCACAGTCCCTCAGTGGATGCAGGCTGGGCCTATTCTTGGTATACAGGGTAGAGAAAGCTGTAGGAACTGTAGGGAATCAGGGTGGCAGGGTCAGTGAGGGGTGCTGGCTTTGGCTGGAGACCACAGCTATTGTAGAGATGGTGGCAGATGCGCTGGACCTTGAAGAGGAGGCAACAGGGAAGGAGGGAAGAGGTGATACACAGGCAGAGAGTAGAGTGTATAATGAACCACTTCTTTGAAGCTGTCTCTCTTTGTGATAAGACTATGCACCCACTTTTTTTTTTTTCCTGTTGGAGACAGGGTCTCGCTTTGTAGTTCAGGCTGGCCCTGAGCTCACTATGTAGCCCAGGCAAGCCGCCGCAAACTCAGCAAGCCTCCTGTCTCTGCCTCCCGAGTGCTGGGATTACAGGTGTGAGCCACTACGCCCAGCACTGTGGTATGTGGTATTGATTGCTGGTGGGCATGAGTCTCCACGCCCAGCATTGTATGTGGTTTCCGGGGATCAAACTCAGGACCTTACGCTTGCGAGGCAGGTGCCGGAACCACTGAGCTAACCCTCTGGCCCTGCACCCACTTTTAATTAATTAATTGATTTTTTTTTGAGACAGGGTCTCGCTTTATAGTTCATGATGGCCCTGAGCTCACTATGTAGCCCAGGCAAGCCTCAGACCCAGCAGTCCTCCTGCCTCTGCCTCCTGAGTGTTGGGATTACAGGCATGAGCCACCACTCCTGGCACTGTGGTACGTAGTACTGATGCTGCTGGTGGGTGTGAGTCACCAAGCCTGGTATTGTTGTAGGTGGTTACTGGGGATTAAATCAGGGACCTTGAATTTGCTAAGCAGGTGCTGGAGCCACTGAGCTAAATCTCTGGTCCACTTTTAATTTATTTTTTGAGGTAGGGTCATACTTCAGGTTGGCCTTGAGCTCACTATATAGCCTAGGTTGACCTTGAATTTGCAGTGATCCTCCTGTCTCTGTCTCACATGTACTGGGAATATAGGTGTACAACACCATACCTGACTGTAGTCATAATTTATTTTTATTTATTTATTTATTTATTTATTTATTTTTGAGGCAAAGTCTCACTATGTAATTAGGCTGGCCTTGAACTCACTGTGTATTCCAGGCTGGCCTTGAACTTGTGACAATCTTCCTGCCTCAGCCTCCCAATGCTAGGATTATAGCCCTTGGCTGCAGTCATAATTTTGGCTGCAGTGTGGAGCCCTTCCTGCATGCTAACTGCTTTGCTGAGTCCTTACCAACACTAAGTGAGGTCAGTATGGTTGGTGCTCATCTTCAGATGAGCACAGTAGGGTTTGGAAAGGTCTGGTAATATGTAAAAGGGAGAGGTATGGTTTCAGATTATTTGTGTTGCCCTTGCACAGTGGCTTTATTTGCAGCCACATTTAACAATAGAGCACCTACTAGGTGCGGGTGCTCAGACAGCATGGTGTCTGGATTCAGGTCCTAGCCGCAGTATGCTCCAGCACGCTTAGATGGCTGATACCTCCCATCTCCATCTGGGCACCAAGGAACTTCTCTGAGTAGGTGTGCAGGGAAGAGGGGTGTAGGGGGAGTCTGGAGGCTCCTGCTTTGTGATTTTAAGCAATCCTCTTTCTCCTTGATCCTCAGTTTCCCTCTCTAAAAATAAGAGCTTGATACCCATGGTGGAGGCTCACAGTGGGGACTAAAAGGGAAGGCCAACATGAACTCCAGGAGCTTCTAGAGTAGACATACTTGCCTTGCAGCCCTGGGAGATCTTCTGAGAATAATCCAGCCACCAACCGTTCTCTGCAGCTGACAGGCTGCAGCCACCACAGCCGCCGCCACTGCTCTGAATTATTCAGGAGCCTCCAGGCCCATGTGGCAGCCCTTCCTCTCCCTGCACACCAGGTTGTCAGCTCAGGCCTCTGAGCCTCTGCTGGAGCTGCTGACCCTGGGGCTGCAGAGCTTCGGCCGATGCAGGTGCAGCCATAACTTCAAGATGTGAGGTCTGAGAGTGAAGAACTGACAGCGAGTATGTGAGGTGAGCGTGGGACAAAGGATGTGTGAGCGTGACCGTGTGGTTGTCTATGTCATGCGTGACTGACTCTGAGGGTAACTGAGTCTGTCAGTGTGTATAAGAGTGAATGTGAGGGCCAGAGGGTTAGCTCAGTGGTTCCGGCGCCTGCCTCACAAACGCAAGGTCCTGAGTTCAATCCCCGGTAACCACATATAATGCTGGGCGTGGAGACACGCCCACCAACAATCAACACCGCATGCCACAATGCCGGAGGTGGTGTCTCACGCCTGTAATCACAGCACTCGGGAGGCAGAGACAGGAGGATTGCTGAGTTCGCGGCGGCTTGCCTGGGCACCATAGTGAGCTCAGGGCCAGCCTGAACTACAAAGCGAGACCCTGTCTCAAAAAGCAAAAAAAAAAAAAAAGAGTGAATGTGAGGGTGACTTTGTGAGAGTGACAGTGTGTGTGGGTGTGAGTGACCTGTAAGTCATATGGCATGTGTGTGATTGTGACAGTGTGTGAATGTGTGTGTGTGAGGATTGTGCAGATGCATGAGTGAGCATGGGTGTGAATGATTATATCGAGTATGTGTCTGGAGCTGGGGCTGCCTGTGATGGGGGATCTCTGGCTCACCTGTACCCCATGATCTGGAGAGGGGTGGCTGGGCTGACTCTGGCCTCCTAGGTGAGAGGGCATATAGTGCTTAGGTGACTGACAGGACCTGGAGTCTACCACTTTGTGGGGGTTCAGACCTCTGCCAGCCAGACCATCCCAGGATGGCAGTTTTGGATGCACTAAGACCTCAGAAGAACCAATTCCCCCCATTACCTCTTTCCTCTGCCTGGGCCAGGCTGGTACTGAGTGCCTCTATAGGATGGGTGCTGGTTGAAGCTCCTGAAGTCTTGAAGTGGGGCTGGGGGCCATTTCCCATAGGAAGGACCAGGGAGACCTCTTCTTGACCCCACTGCTTTCTGAACACTGGATCCTCTTTTATTGCTGTGTGTGGAAAGATGGGGTACCAGGGGTGAGGGATGTAGGAACTAGAAGCCTGAGTATTCGAGGGTGAGGGAGGAGTATATGTTTGGTGTAGTCATTGAGGTCTGTGTGTTGGCTGGGGGTGTGATGAGGCTGTGTGCTTTTGTGTTTGAATTTGTAAATGTATGTTTATGAGCAGTGTGAGTGACACTGTGCATGTTTATCTATTTGTGTGGCCATGCATGTGTGTACAATATATGTGTGAGAGAGCATGTGTGTGTGTAAGTGTGTGAGAGAGGAGAAAGAAGACTGACAGGAGAGGGGCAGTTGGGCCTGTGCTCAGCCGCATGGGCTTTGCCTTTCGAGGTCACACTTGGCACCACTGGCACCACTGACATCCTCCTGTCTACATCGGGATTGTGCTGCTCAGAGTCTGACCACCTGGCTTTGGCTGGTAGCCTCTCAAACCCACAGAGGCAGAGGTACTAGCTGGGGGTGCGGCAGGGTGAGACAGGGTGAGAGACTTGTTCCTCTGAGGTGGGGCCCAGAGCCAGGGCTGCTGAAGACTGATGCCAGGGACTGAGTTCCAGCTCCTCTGCTCACTGCAGTGAGCTGGGGCAAGTCACTCCCTCAGTTTCCTCATCAGAACAATTGGGCCTGCACTACTACCCACTGAACAGCCTATGGGACTGCGTTCTCCTAGTTTGAGGATATTGGTCGGTTGAGGCTGGGGAAAGATGAGATGTGTCCCTCGCCCCTGTCCTGGGCTCGGAATCCCTGACTGATCCTACTGCACCCCTCTCATCAGAAGGATGTATGCACACAAATTCAGAAGGTGCTGGGGAACATGAACTGGCAGGTCGTTCTGTCCATCCTCTGCATTCTGGAGGTGTCAACCCCTCGCCCAGGGAGTATTCTCCATTCCTCAATTCTGTCCTACAGTCAGAAGCAGGAATAGGGAAGTTCTGCTTGTCCCTTCTCTGCCTTCACTTTCACCTCTGTACAGTAGGGCTATGGGGATGAGAAAGCTGAGTGTCCCTGTTGCCTGGTCCATGGAGTTTGCTAGCTCCCTCCATGCCCCTCACTTCGTGCACTAGCTGCATGCAGAGCCGTGGCCTGGGCAGCTGTCCGGTTGAGCGAGTTAGCAACACAGGACAGATGGCAAGGGATTATCTCAGCTTCTCAGAGTGCCATGGTGGCAGTGGCAGGGTGGGGGAAGACCCTCATTCTCTCCCCATGTGTACGAATATGCGCGTGCACACCGCTTGTGCGCTCATGCACACACACACACACACACACACACACGTGAACTCCCCACTCTTGTTCCAGACCTAGCCCAATCTCCTGCTATTTATGAGGTAGGCAGAGAGCAGGAGGAGATAGGATTATATGAACTCGTGAGAACCGTGGGACTTGGCAGTCTTGTTTCTGCCCCACTCGGCTCCCAGACCACAGGCTGAACCAGCTGGCCCTCCTGGGCCCCTCTTGGACTTTTCCACTGCCTCTAGGATTTCTCTGCAGCTGCCTCCACTGGGAATGGTAGGGTTAGGAGGGCACAGCCTTACAGGGAAGCCTGGGGCCCAGAATGTATGAGCTGTGCCCAAAATCGCACAGCAGTCCAGGTCATTGCCAGGCTGAGCTCTGGAAGGTGACAGATGATAGAATCTCTTAGATGTCTGGGCACTGGCTGTGAGGTTTGTGAGTCTGTGAAGATGTGTTTGCTGCAGCAACCCAGGGTCCCACAGGGACACGTCACAGAGGCAGTTGCATGCATACAAGGACTCACGGCACAGCCTCTCCTCCCCATACATATCAGGCTCTGGGCGAAAGCTAGCTGTAGTTTAGGGACGTGCTGGGTCTCCAAGCTGTGTCGCTGGGCCAGAATTGGGGCAGGGTTAGACCTACTAAATTCTCCTTTCTTTTTGCCCACATAGATGGAAGAGGGGCTTTCAGGTCTCCCATCCACTCCCACTCCCACAGTCCTGAGTCATCTACACTGGGCCTCTGGGGGAAGGGTGTGGACTAGGAAGCTGGGGCAAATTTTCATAGGGTAACCTCAAGGGACCCTTTTCCCAGCACAGGAGGGAGGAGCCGACTCCGATAGAGGCCAGAGCAGAGGCCTCTCCACAGAAACTGGCTCTCCGCTCCAGGGTGCCAATGTCCAGATCTCTCCCCTCTCCAGGACAGATTCAGGGCCTACTGGACCAGCAATGTACACCAGGGCAGGGGGAAGCTGCAAGGGGTGGCCTGGCCCCACTCCTGGCCCAGAGCAAACCCAATCCTCTAGACATCCGAGGCTTCATTCAGCCTGTGTTCCTGTTCCTGTTGTCAGGGGAAACATGATCTCAACTCAGGATGGCCTTGGGGTCAGCTGGGGAACCAAATGGAGCTACCTCTGAACCTGAATTAATTGCCAGATTGCAGAACTTGGTGACAGTATCCACAAGGTTCCTGTCCCCTATCTCCCAGCCCATTGGGTCAGTAGCTCTGACCCTATTAGATGACTTTTTACAGGCTGCCAGCACCTATCCCTTCTTCCCAACCCAAGGTCCCAAGTGCAAAGTGACCCCTGACCACCCGTCTTGGTAGGCACAACTAGAATATTGAGTGGAACTACCCTCTGGTTACTGGCCAAGTTCCCCTTCTTTTCCTTCAGGTTCAAGTTGGTCATTTGTATCTTCATTTGTATTGTGGACCAGTCTACCTCTAAGCTCCCCCCATCTGTCCTCAGAGTTTGGCCTGAGGAAGGGCCCTACATGAAACCTGGGTGGGAGGTATGTCTGAGCCTTCTCATTTTGTGGGACTTTGGTTTTCTTTAGATTTCAAAGTTACATTCTAAAGAGGCACCGTGAGAACCAATCAGAGAGCGCATGTAAATAACAGATCCCTGATTGGCTGTCTGCTTCACGCCCTCTAAGAAACTTCAACTTCATCAACTCAGCGAAGATTTTTCTTTCTGGCCCAGTGCGTCCCGAAGGAGGCAAGGCGGGGGTGTAGGGGATGTGGGGTGTGTAGTCATCGGGACCATTCCCCAAGACGCAGGCTTTACGGCCTGCCAAGCGGGGCTGCACTAGGACAGGCGGGGGCTAATGCTCTTCTCTGACCCTGGTCCTCAAGGGTTCATTTTGGCCTAGAATTCCCATGGGGGCGGCCTGGCAAGTGACACCCCCCCCTTTCATTGTACGACAGCCGCAGAGGGGGCTGCAGGCCGCGAGTATCGAGCTTGGCTGGGCCAGATCGATACCTGCCTGCTGGACTGATGCGCGGGGGAGGCGGCTCAACAGTGCCTGCTCTGCGGCAGAGTGATGGCCATGCAGCCCCAGCCGCCGCCATCCTTTTCACTCGGCACTCCCGGGGAAACCGAGGAGGGGAAATGGCGCAGGGACCTAGGCGTGGCCAGGGGCGGTGACACGCCCACGCCCTGGACTTCAGGCCTCCTCTTGGGGTGGGGTAACCGGGGTCTTGCCCAGCTGCCCAATTTCCCTGTTGTATTTCATTCCCTCGTCCTATTTTTTTTGGTACTCCTCCCTCTTTCATTGTGTGTCTCCTCTGTGGCCCTGTTCCCCTTCTCTCCTCTTTTCTCTGTGGGTGTCTCTGTGCCTATCTCTCCATCTCCATTTCTTCCCCTGCCGGACTGTGTCTCCGTCCCTTGGCCGCGGCTTAGGTCTCTCTTCGCCTTTTGCTCATTTGCGCTCTCTTTGTCTAGTTCCCTCTTCTCTCCCGCCCGCAGCCCCCCACACCTCATAGCCCTGTTTACGACATCCTCGGGGCTGGCAGGTGGGCGGGGCTGCAGCGGAGAGGGGGCGAGAGAGGGAGACGCAGCCTCCCCCCAGCTGTTAACCTTCACGCTTCAGGCCTCTGCGGATGGCAGAGGAGGGGGAAAGCCCAGGTGCCAGCTTGGCGGAGGTGACTGGGCGGGAGCTGGGGGCTGCCCCTCCCTTGGGGCTCGTCTCTGGGGAGACATGGGGCCGGAAGCAATGTGCCAGGGACGCCTTGAGCAAAGGGAGGCTGTAGGCGGATGGGAGGCCTCCTGGAGGGTTGTGTTGGCTGGGCGGGTTGCCCGAAGGGGGCTTTGAGTGGCGCCGACCCTGCCCGCGTCCTGGCCGGACGTGGGGGCCGGCGTGAGAATCCCGCCCATCTGTGAGCCGGCCTCACGCCGTCAGACCCAATTTATCTCGCCGCCAAAGTTTCACAGCCATCTGCTCGAGTGGAACGGCTTCCAGCGCTGGCCCCACCGGGCCCCCCAGCCAGCGCGGGGATGTTTTCCAATACGACAGCATCGCAGCTCCCCACCACTACCACCCCAAAGCAAGGCGGGGGTGTGGGGGAGGCGGCGGAGCGCGGTGCGCGGGGCTGGCAGGCAGCCCTCTCCCGCGAGCGAGCCGACCCTGAATTTTAAGCGATTGATCAGGAAGCGCAGGCCGTTCCCATCACTTAGAGCAGCCAAATGCGAAGGCGCAGGGATTTCAAGGGGCCTTTGCGGAGGCGGTAATGAGGTCACCGTCACCGCGCCTGCCCGGAGGCGGGAGGGGGGTGAAGGGCCGCGGACAGGGATGTGCGCACACGCCTGTGAACGGGGCCGCGCCTATGTCCACGTGGCCTCTGGGTCCAGCCGTGACCCAGGAGAACCCGACATTTGGCTCCGAGTTGATCATTTTTCCGAGCTAGAACCCAGGCCCTGCTCCACTCATGGATGTCTCAGGCAGCTTCTGCACAAGAGCACCCACCCGGTCTCCTCTGTTCTTTGCCTAAAATACATACACTTGGGCACCTGCCCACTGCACTTCTAAACAAGCTTGTGGAGGCAGATGTACCTCAGTCCTTCGGTAGTCACACAGGTGCACACACCCCAATTCACACCTGACCACCACGCTCAGGCGCTGGTACACTCAGGCACCTCCACCGCCTTCCTGCACACACACGTGCACACAGGTACTTCCTGTTCTCAGCCTAGCTCTCAGGAACCACCCCCCGCCCCCGCCCCCGCCCCCGCCCCCGCCCCCGCCCCCGCCCCATTCTCTGCAGGACGCCCACACGTGCACGAGTTTGCTCGAGGACTCCAAGCTTGCTGCGGGGTCCGCGCGGGTGGGCGCCTCCACTGCCGGGCAGCAGCAGGGGTGCAAACCTCGAAGAGAACAAAGGCGGGGCGGGTGGGAGGGAGGGAGGGAGGGAGGGAGGGAGCTGAACCCCGGCCTTGTCCTCCTCTTGGTTCCTCGGCCACTGCATCGAGCGGCTCTGATTGCCGAGTAAATCACCGCGATGATCTGAATAATTATCGTCTCCTGAAAGGAGGAAAAAACAAGGAATAAATAAAGAGAAGAGAGAGCAGCCACCTGATTTCTCTGGGTAAGGGGAACACGTGGGCGTTGGTGCCAGTGGCTTTCTGATGCCTTGGACTGGAATGCAGTGCAGGGGCCTGAGGTGGGCCACATGCCCCGCCTAGAGGTGGCAGTTAGGATCCCTTCAGTCAACTCATTGTAAGCCAGACCCCTGTACAGCCCAGCCCACCTAGCTGGCCTCTCTGCTCCTCACACACCGCTGAGCCACAGAACACCCTCTTGTCTCCAGACCTTAGTTCAAGCCTCTCTGGCTCGTGGAATATCCACTACCCACTGAGCTGTTTGCTTTTCCAGCGTTCAGCCCCAGGCTGCTGCTTCTGGAAACTTCTTCCTGACTATCCAGGCCTTCAGGATTTCCCCTCAAATGTCCAATGTCTGGTTCCACTTTCTCTGACTGATCTGGGGTGTTCACCTGGTCTCCTTAGCTCAGTGACAGCTTTGATAAAACGCAATTATGGCTTTGTTTTGTTTCGTTGTTTTGATACAGGGTCTCATTATGTGTTCAGGCTGGATTTGCACTCACTGTGTAGCCCAGGCTGGCCTTAAATCCATCACAATCCTCCTGCCTCAGCCTCCCAAAATCCTTTTTTGGGTTTTCTTTTTCTTTTTTTTTTTTTGCTGTACCAGGGACCAAACCTTACGCTTGTGAGTCAGGCGCAAAACCGCTGAACTAAATCCCTGTAACCGGTTGCTACTGCTCCGTTTTGAGAATTATGATGAACTGGTCCTGTGATGAAATATCTACTCTCACCATAGATCTTTCCCATTTAGCTATGGAGAGCTTGAGGCTTAGTAAGAGGAAGCATGGTTGCCTTCCCCCTCCTTGATGGCAGTGCTGGGCATCCACTATGTCTTTCCTGCAGTTGCCCCACAGATCACAGGTTTGAGGTTCTGCTTCTCCAGAGTTGAACTCTGTGACACAAATACCCCCTTCCATCCTGTCCCCAACCCTGCTCATCTTACTCCCCTCCCCACCTTTCCCTAGACCGAGGGGTGCCAGCCATGTATTGTGACCTGCAGCCCCCCAAAGGGCCTGACCCTTCCCCACAGCCCTAGCATCAAAGGAGGGCCAACTGAGCTGCGTGCTTTCCTGCTTGAAATAGTTCCAGATGTGAGGCCCGCATGGGCCCGCAGAAGAACAAGGTGATTGGGCCTATATCTAGGTTTTCTCTTGGAGGCTGCCCTGGGAAAGAGCTATCCTGCCCACTTGGCTAGGATAAAAGAGCAGAATGTGGGCACTGATGGGATGGTGGTTCAGGGAGGGATCTCCAGAAAAGCTGAGGAGGGAGGACCTCTTATGGGATGCGGGGTCTGGGGCAAGGGAGAAGCTGAAACTCTTTTTTGGATTTTCTTTTTCTTTTTTGCCGTACCAGGGATCAAACTTAGGACCTTGCACTTGTGAGGCAGGCGCAGAACCGCTGAGCTAAATCCCTGTGTCCCCTTATTGCCACCCTCTGTGAGTGGCAGGCTGCTGGGTGTGGGGCCTGGGAGCCATATCCATGGCTGGGACCTTTACGCTGTGCAAGGAGGCCCAGGAGTAAATGGCTCAGTCACTTCAGAAAGAAATGCCATTGCAAATGGGGAAAACTCAGGGTGCCCACTGGCTTCTGGGTAGACCTCTTCCACAAGGGTCTTGATTCAGGGTCCCAAGTGTTCCTGCGGGCATGGGAAGGTCTGAAAGTCTGTAGCTTGAGTAGAGGGGGACAGGTGGGACCATGTCAGTCCACACCTCTGGATGTGAATGAAGACAAGATGGGGTCTAGCCTGACTCTGAGAAAACCTCAGACTCAATTCCCAGGCCTCTCAGGGCCACAGGGGAGCATCCCCTTCCTGGGAGGGAAACCAGAAGTATCTATGGGTGGTTCGCAGGCATCCTGCCAGCAGCTACTCTTAGTCTCTACTTCTTCCATCAACTGGGCATTTCTTTGGCATCTAAGACTTCTGTGCCCCAGGGGTCATCACAGCCTGGGATTTCAAGTTCTGGGTGGACAGTATGTACAAAGACTGGCCTCCTACTCTTTTCTTGAATGTGAGTGTGATCACTGGACACCCATGGAAGCAGCAATAAATGTGATGAAAACTTTGGAATGAAGTAGGTCCAGTTTCAGGCTCTAGCTGTATTAATTAGCAGAGAGCAAGTCATGGGGGCTGTGTTTCTATATCTGCAAAGTAGAATTATAATGGGATGTTTTTCCTAGTGTGCCTGTGAGGGTGCAAGGAGGTAATCAGATGTAAATGCTTTCAGTCCTGTTATCTGGGAAGGAGAAAGGTGGGATGGACTCCAGGATTTCTCTTGGCCCACTCTAGGGCAGCCCTCTATGGCAAGACTGGTGCCGCCTGGAAGTGGTGAATCTTGGCAGGATTCTTTTTTTTTTTTTTTTTTTTTTTTTTTTGAGACAGGGTCTCGCTTTGTAGTTCAGGCTAGCTCTGAGCTCACTATGTAGCCCAGGCAAGCCTCGAACTCAGCAATTCTCCTGTCTCTGCCTCCCGAGTGCTGGGATTACAGGCGTGAGCCACCACGCCCGGCACTATGGTATGTGGTATTGATTGCTGGTGGGCAGGAGTCTCCATGCCCAGCATTGTATGTGGTTACCGGGGATTGAACTCAGGACCTTGCGCTTGCGAGGCAGGCACCGGAATCACTGAGCTAACCCTCCAGCCCTTGGCAGGATTCTTGACCACACAGCCTACCCCCAACTCCTAAAAGTGTGAGTTCCCTACCTGGCCTTCCCTGGCTCCTGCCTTCTCTTTGCCTGCCCATAATTTTTTTTTTTCCAGTTTTTTGAGACACGGTCTTGCTTTGTAGTTCAGGCTGGCCCTGAACTCACTATGTAGCCTAGGTTATCCTCCAACTCATGGCAATCCTCCTGCTTCTGCTTCCCAAGTGCTGGGATTACAGGTATGAACCACTATGCCCTGCTCTGCCAGCCCATGATTCTATCTACCTCTGTCTCTTTCTGTTTCTGCCTTTTCCTAAATTCAGAGTTCCCCTTACAAGAACACCATGCTTGGGGCTGAGAATGTAGCTCAGCAGTGCTGTGTCTACCTGACAAGCATGAGGTCCTGAGTTTGATCCCTGGTACAGACAACTCCCCAGAAAAACCCTAAAAGAACACCATTCTGTCCCCACTGACCCATCCAATGCCATTCATCACCTAGCTAGTTACAAACATACACACTCATACCTGGGTGAACACATGAGACATGTATAGAAGCAAATGGAAAGAAGCCATGCACATGCTGAGAGTCAGTTGCACAAAGATACCAGGCCAGCCAACCAACACATACACACGTACACACACACATGCACACAGCACAAATAGGTACATATAGACACTCCTGTGACAAGCGCACAGGACAGGCCAGCACTTAGCACATGCAGAAATCCACAGGCTCCCTGGAAACAGATGCATACACAGGACACACAGATTTGCCCAGTGAGGCACACACAGGCACACATATGTACACACGGGGACACGCCATGCTTGCTCCCCCCCCCCCCCGGGAGCTGGCTGGCTGCCAAGTGTGGCGCTTTCTGCTGGGTGTGCACAACCTTTCACAGGCTCTAATTGAGTCGAGGGTGATTTATAACGCAGCAGCGCCCCTGCCTTCGTGGGCTGCCCCCTCCTGCTGCAGCCCTCAGCGAAGCCCTCAACCCCTCTGCACCGCCTTCCCCTGTACAGGGTCACACATTCAAGACCCATTGTGGGAGAAAGGAGCCTTTTGCCTTTGCTGCCAGTCCCTTTCTTCATCTGTGCCTTTCTTTGGGGTCAGAGATTGGATTCCAAGAGGTTATGCCTCAACCTACCCATCTGCACCAGTCTTACACAGCCTAGATGCATGGAAACCAATCACAGCCTTTCTAAGTTGTATAGTTAGGAACAAGTAGGAGCCTGGCTGCAGACCCCAAATCCTTCTTCAGCTGCAGCAGGAGAAATTGGATTTAGAAATGAGAGGGGATTTCTTCAGTGATCTGGGAATGGAGTGTGGGCTTTGATGAGGGGGAAATGGGAAAGGCTGTGTTCATGGCGGGAGAAGGGAATGCCACCAAGAACCTCATTTCCTGCCTGGGCATCCTTTTGGGTAATTGAGATGACTGTGGCCGCCCTTCCCAGCCATCCCTAGGGGTAGTATGGCATGGCTGGGCCTGTGATTAACTGTATTAATTAGGCCCTGAGGTTTGGCTCATAAAGACCCCTTGTCCACCCAAGAAGTTGCAGCAAGGGCCTTTGTCCTGGTGTAGGGGGATGTATGCACCCTCACCCCTCACCTCTGACCCCAACATAGACCAGTAGCTCTAGCCATGGTGCAAGAGCTCAGCTGGAGAACTATTTCATCTTCCCAGTAGCCTCTGGTGTTGGGTGTTGATGCTTAAATAGTTGGACAATGCGGGGAACCAAAACTCAGAGAGGCCCAAGGTAGGGGTGGGATTTGAACTCAGTGAAATAATCCACGTCTAAACTGACCCAGAGCCTGATCCCACAAGAGAGTTCCTTCCTGCATCCAGAACCTCTGGTGCTCAGGTAGCTGCATTGTGGTGCAGAGAGGCTCCTTGGAAGGGCTAGACCTTCCGTTCCCAGAAGTGGGGTTAGATTGCAGCATGAGGTACTCAGAGTAGATTGAGAAAATCTTTCTGGCTGTAGAGAAATTGGGAACAACAACAACAAAAATTGGGAACCTAAAGAAGTGCGTGCGTGTGTGTGTGTGTGTGTGGGGGGGGGGATGTCTGGACCACAGGGAGGCCACTTGTGAATGGCATTCTTTACTTGCTTATTCAGTTTCAGATAATCCTATGGGGAGGACTCAAACCCCATTTTACAGATAATTATAACTGAGATTTCAACCATTTAAACCACTTGTCCCAGGGCCAGGAATTTAGCTCAAGTAATACCAAGTTTGATCCCCAGTACCGCAAACAAACAATTTAAAAAAACAACAAAAAAAAAAATCCACTTGTCCCTGCAGTTCTGCCACACTCCTCCCTACTGCCATGTGCTGGAGTAGGTGGGCTGTCCTGGGCTCTGTGGCCCCATGACAGACCCTTGTTTCTGCTTGACTCCCAGGAAGATGCTTGAACATTATTAGGTTGTGAAATGGGAGGGTCTTGAGGGCATATGGGGTGTGTCCCAGAGAAGCTGTTGAGGGAGCTTGGATGTGTGTATCACTATTTAGGAGCCTGTTGTCTGTGTGAGTTTGTTTCTGATTAGTACTTGTCCCAGTGTATTCCTCCAGTTTATGTTTGTCTACAGATCTTGGTTGTATGAGTCTGTGTCCCTGTTTGATGGGTTTCTGGGTCCCTGTGAGTTTCCTCCCCGTGTGTGTGTGTGTGTGTGTAAGCTTCTGGAGTCTTGCTGGGGTGTATGTGTCTGTGTGGTTATGTCGGTCTCCCCAAGTGTCTTTAGGTATGACTGTGTGATTGTGTGAGGTTGTGTTACATCTGTGTGTATGTGACAAACTGGACTTGGAACTACAGGGTGCTGTGTGCAACTGAACTGGGCTGGGGTGGGGACAGAATTTAAGAGGACTCCAAAACAAATCAGTAATCCGAAAAAACAGTATCAGTGTATTTCTTTTAAAAATCACACTTAAAGCAAAAATCCACGATCAAAAGGCACTTCAGACAAGCTCGGCGTGTGTGCACGCGCGTGCGGCTGGGCCCGCTCCCCACGAGCGTCCCGGTGACTGCCGCCCGTCCGCCCGCCCCCCTGCTCCCCCTCGCGTCCCCGCCAGGTGAGCCCACCCCCGCTCCAGTCACGCTGCGCTGGGCTGAGCCGCGGTAATTTCCGAGTCGGCGGCAGCTTTGTGTGCACCGGCCGCTGTCTTGGGGGCGGGGATGGAAGGGAGGGTTATGTCTCCCCCCTCTTCCTTTTTATTGGGTCATTAACAACGGCCCGGACTGCCGCTGCGCCCCCCCTTTCATGTCTGCCGCGCCTCCCGCCATTATCTCCCTGCGCCGCGCGGCGTAATTCGATGCCAATCAGGTTTGGGGCGCGGAGGCAGCCGGATCAAAGCCGGGCCGCCTCTCTGCAGCGCTGGGGTGGAGGGGCAGGCTGTGCTCCCCAAGGTCGGGCACCCACCGTGTGTTCTGCACCAGCACCTGGGGTCAGACCGAGAAGGAAGGCCTCGCCGACTCGCGGAGCACCACAGTGCGTGCCTGGGGGCACCAGGGCCCCTAAAGGTTGGGGGAGGTTGGGGCGAGCTTCCCTGAGGGCGTGGCCTTTAGGCGGAGCTTTGAGAGATTTTGATAACAAATGTGGAGGTAGGAGGAAAGTAGCGTGATAGGGTGGTCAAAGGGAGCTAGGCAGGAACCAGCAGAGTATTTTAGGAACAGGGATGAACTGGCCTGATTGGGCCTTTGTGCTGGATTCCATGGGCAGGGAGCGAGGGAGGCCTTTTGGTGGTGGTGGTGGGAGGATAGAATTTTATCTGGGCTTCAGGACAGTCTGGTGAGACCCTCAAAGATAAACTGTAACTCAATTTCCTTCTCTGGAGCAGATGAGGCTATCAGGATGCCATGTCCTCCTTCAAGTAATTAACCTCTTCCCCAGTAAATCACTAGGTAATGAACATTATAGGACAACCTCAAATAGGAACATTTCATAACATTTGCTATTTGCCCATATCCCTGTCTCATTCGTTCACCTCTGTGAGGCTTGGGACTCATTTTACAGATGAGAAAACAGAGGCATAGAGAGGTAAAGCTCAGGGATCCTTGCTGCTGAGGGGCTTGGCTGGGATTAGAAGCAGATCTGGTGCTCACAAGAAATGGCTTCTGAGCTCAAGACACCTGCCTTCCTCCCACTTCCCACCTGGGTCTGGAGAGGGATGGGGATAGAGGCTTTGGAGCCACCTCTGTGGGAAACCCAGGGCTCCAGTGACTGGGCCAAGGGGGAGGTAAAACAGGACACACCCACACATACAGCCACTTCTGCTACTTCCAGCCCTTGGCTTTGAGCGAGTCACCCCACCTCCCCACTTTGCTTCTTCATAGGGTGAATGAGCTTTTTTACCTTGTTCCCAAAGAGTCAATGTGTGACTGCAGCAAAGGGTATCATGAACGTCAACTGTACTATAAGCTGGAGTGTTTATTACCATTAGCCAGTCCCAAAAGGGAGGGGCAGTACCTTCCAGACTGTTCTTCCCCCGAAGAAAATGCCAATGTTTAGTCCCAATGATTTGGGAGAGCTGCTCCCCACCCCCACCCTCAAGAAGGCGAGAAATAGATTTTTCTCTCTTGAATAGTGCTAGGTCTTCAGAACCCTAAATATCTCAGACCAGAGAATGTTCTGAGCAAACCACGGTATACATAATACATGCTTCTGTTCTCAACTAAAAACAGGCCTTCAGACCTCGAGGGCGCCAGCCAGCAAGAGGCCCACCTCTCCTCCCAGCACCTCAATTCTGGGGTCTGGCATGTGGAGAATTAGAGGTGGAGGAGTGGGAAGGGAGGCACCCCCTAGCCTCCTGGACCCCGCTGTCTTACAGATGGTTTGTCCTGCACTGCACTGGGCAGACGGATGGTAGGAGGCCCAGACAGAACCTGGTCTGGTGGAGGAGGTAGAAGAGCATGATCCCTTGGCCTGCAAGCACCCTCTTTTCTGGGGTGGGAGGGAGTGGGAGCAAAGGAGCTGGAAAGAGAAGTTTACTGGAATAGGTTTTTTTTTTTTGAGACAGGGTCTTTCACTTTGTAGTTCAGGCTGGCCCTGAGTTCACTATGTAGCCCAGGCAAACCCTGAACTCAGCAATCCTCCTGCCTCTGCCTCCCAAGTGCTGGGATTACAGTTGTGAGCTACCACACCTGGCTTTGTGGTATGTGGTACTGGGGATTGAACTTGGGACCTTGCACTTGCCAGGCAGATGCCAGAACGTCTGAGCTAAATCCACAGCTCCACAATAGAAGTTTACTGGTTGAAATCTGGGAATGGGAAGGACATTTCATGAAAGAAAGGGTAGCTGGCTGCCAGGAGGGCAGAACCTCAAAGGATCTGAGAGGTAATCCTGAGGGTGCTGGGGGGCAGGGGAGAGTCAGAGCACAGAGTTACCCTCCTCCAGCTCATCTGTAGTATGGGCACAGGACACCCCATGCAGGGCTGGAGGACAGGTAGAGAGGTAGGGGAATGGGCGGTGCTAGTGCCTTACCAGCCCCTCCCTCCGTTCAGGAATTGAGCTGGGAGAGGCTGGGCTGAAGGGGCGGGCGGGGCTCTGTCCACCAGTCTCCTCCTACTGGAGATGGGTGAGGAGCCAGAGTTTCCTACCAGACCTGGGCTGGGCTGCTAGACAGAGAAGGATTAGCAGGCTGGGTGAAGAGGGCAGGGGCTGTGGCAGTGTGTCCTGATGGGGAAATAGGTCTTGGTTCCTGTGCTCCTTTATCCAGGAGATCTGCAGGGCCTCTGCCTGTTGACATCTCGTGCTCTGGGTGGTACTGAAAGGGAGACCTCAGGTGGCACAGGCCAGAATTCTGTCCTTCCCGGGGGTCGGCTCTCTATCTCCTCTGTCTTCCCGAGGGCAGTCCAGTGGCCCTGATCGTCCGTGTCTCCTGAGGAGTCCGTGCCGGTCTGAGCTGGGTGCTGCGAGTGTCGGGAGGGGGTTGGCTGCACCGCACACTGCAGATCCCAGCTGCCTCTGGACGCTGAAAAATCCAATTTTCTTCCTAATTGCCACCGCCCGCGCACTCTCTCTCCCCTCACAGCCTACTTCTGCTCTGCGGCGCCTGTCTCCCCCAGCTCCTGCCTCCCACCGCCCACCCCACGGGCCGACGCTACCCCCCCTCGCGGTCACCCGTGTCCGGACGCACCATATATCATGTCTGCAGCCAGGGGGGGCCCGGGAGCCGGCCAGCCCCCGCCCCGGGCTCCTGACGAAATCGTCCTTTTCCGAGGCGGATGACAGGTTGTGGGAACAACAGCTTGAATTACGGAAAGAAGTTTCCCCACTGAGTTAATCTGCAGTGGCTGGAGGTGACCTTCTGGAGACGGCGATTAATCACGGGCCGTGGCGGGCGCCGCGCCACGCCGGGCCCTTTGGGGGAATACTAATTCCACTACAAGATAAATCATAATTTGACAATAATCATCTGCCCTAATCACTCCAATTCTTCCGTTTAATTATTTGTATACACCGTGTTTCTTCATCAAGGACCCTGGGTGCCCATGGGTAGGGAGGAGATGGCCCCTCTCTGGCCCTTCAGCCTGTTGGCCCTACTGGTGTGTCCAGACTTGGAGCTGCTAGAGAGAATGTTGGAGCTCAGAGCTTCCATAGTGGACACTGAGGAAACTGAGGCACCAGGAGAGTCTGGGCTTTGGCTAAGGTCACACAACAGGGCAGGCCAGGGAAACATCTAGGCCTCTGATGTTCAAGCCTAGACTGTCTCAGTGTCCAGAAGACCTTGCTGCTGCTGCTGCTGCTGCTGTGTTCCTGACCTTCTGTTCTCAACCTCCTGCAGTGCCTTGTCCTACCCAGTGTCTACCAGTGCGGCAGGTTGGTGGCTGCTTCATGCCCCCAGGATCTGGTCATGTGCTTAGGACATGGGGATCAAGGATGTTGGCGTCTGAGCTGCCACAGCCTGAGCTCACCTACTGGTTGCTGTGTGACTCCTGACAATTAATTGAGTCCCTCTGAGTTTGGAGCCTTTACTTGTAAATTGGGCTGGGCTCCCTCTCTCCCAGGGTGGTGGACACCTGGCTGTGTGCCAGGCCCACAGAAATGGTCACAGCTGCCTGCCCCTGCCACTTCCTGTTCTGTCTGGGCCCAGCCACCGAAGCCCTGCATTTCCTACCTCTACTTCCCCTCTCAAATTTGGCCCCTGGCACTGCCCCATTTGGCCTGTGGTCAGTCAGGGGAGTCCCAGGGTCCTGGCTGTGTCCCTGAAGTCCTTTGAGGAGGGAGGGGCTGCTGAGTGCTGTGGACCAAGCTCCCCGGAGCAGGAGCCAGAATGACTCAGTGTATGTTTTCTTGCTGGCTGGCTCCTGGCACCCCGTGGTGGGGAAAACAGAAGGGTGGGGAACGAGACTGCTGCATCCAGGGTGCCCCCGTGAGGCTCCTGGCCTGCCTTGTAGCAGCATGAGAGGGGATGGCTCCCCCAAACAAGAGCCCAAAGCTGGCTGATGTGTGCTGATGGGGCTGTAGCCACACATACACTGACCAGAGTGGACATGGTAGCAGTAGCTAGCTGGGCACTCCTGGCCCCAAAATCTGAGATGGGCGTTAGGCTGATGGTGGAGCATAGCCCTTATTCTCAGTGTCCCTCACTTTGGGAAGAGATGTGGCCTCTGCTCAGATATGAGATAGAGGAAAGAATGAGGAACAATACAAACCTCCATTTTACCTGTCTTGTTTATGGAGCTCCTTGCATGTGTCACACCCTGTGATGTTTTTTTTCTTGAGTTCTCACTATCACTTGTATGAAAAGGTTTTTTTTTTTTTTTTTTTTTTTTTTTTGTACTTGAGAGTCAGGTGCTGGAACCACTGAGCTGGAACCCCAGCCAAAATATATGTTTAATTTCCACCCTGTCCCCAGTACCAATCTTGGGCCCTTACGCTTGCAAGATAGGCCTGGTATCTCTTGAGCTCAGTCCCCCCCACCTGTCATTACCACTTGTGAACAGGTGATGTCAAACCATTTTATAGATTGGGAAATCAAGTCACAATGAAGTCCTTAGCACAGCAGCGTCAAGCTTGTGAGGACAGAGTTGGGATTTGAATATAATCTTCCCCTCTATTCCTTCCTGTCTCCCAGAAATCTGGGTGAAGTCATGGTATTGGAGAACTTTCGGTCAGAGGGCCTGAATGTTAACCTCTCAGGGTTTCAGTCTCCCCAGCACATGAAAGGGCTTCAGGGCAGTTGTGAAGAAGCACAGGTGCCCCCGCCCTATTACCTGTCAGTGCCCGGAGTGGCCTGGCTGCCTGCTTTTCTGTTAGGGGAACCTAACATCCTTTATGGACACAGGGCTGCCTTCGTCTCTGTCAGGGCTGGATCTGGGGCCCCACCCCTTCCCTTCAGTGATGTTATTTCCTGACAGTGCTTGGGCAGAGCATCCTCGGCCTGTGCCAGGGGACCCTGCTGGCTTTGTGAGATGCATTTAGTGAGGCACCCAGCCCCCACCCTCACCCCTTGTTCCTGCCCAGGGCTGGGGAGGAGCTCTGCAGAATGGTAGTCACCCTTCCCAACTTGGAGGACCTCCGTGGAGTCCTTTTTGGTCTTGTTAGCTCAGTTCCCGTGTATGCCAACCACTGTTATCTATTGTTAGTATCAGTCGGTGAGGTCACAAAGAGGCCAGGCAGTGGTGGCTCTCCTCTGGCCTTTCCTCCAGATGCCTTTTTGGGGTGCTCAGGAGGGGATGGGCATCCCCCTCCCAGCCAGCCTTCCATTCAGAAGGGTCCCCAGCCCTCCCAGCCAGAGCCAGGCCTGTTCAGTCAGGGACTGAGGTGTATGAGGGCTGAGAGAGTGGGGAGACCTGAGGGCAGAGTTGGCCGAGGGGAGAGATGGCCTGGGGGGAGAGCGGCTGAGTCGCAGGGAGGGAGGGAGGCTGGAGGCTGCGGCAGGCAGCGAAGCCGGCAGCAGCGCTATAAATACCTCCCAGGTAACAGGACCCATAAATGAAGGGAGGGAATTAGTCACATTCCCAGGCGCCTAAGAGAGAAGAGGAAGGGGAGCAATGACCTGAATCCATGAAGGAAAAAATTAGGCTAACCTTGGGGGGAGGTTAGGGGCCCTGAACAGGCTTTGTGGACAGGGGTCAGGGAAGAATAACCATGGCAGGAGGGGTTTGGAAGGAACCTCTTGTCTCTTCCCAGGTTCAGAAGTGTGAGATCTGTGAGAGGCATTTTCTTCTCCAGGATCTCTTGGCCTCGCCCAGTCTCAAGCCTGGTCCTCTTAGGAAGTCCTTCTGGAGGCCTAGCCCAGATCGCACCTTCTTTCCACTACTGCCCCCAGCCTCTTTGAACCCTGCCTATCCCTGGTCTCCACTTTGTCATGCATCTAACTCTGGGGCCAGTCCCTGGGTCCTGAGTCCCCAGGGTTCCTGGCACAGACAAGGAGTTCTGCTTGGGAAGGCAAGAAAAACATGTCCTGCTTCCTTCCTCTCTGCACTCAAGCTGACTAGGGCGAGTGGTCCTTCACCAGGATGATGGCCCTGCCTTTTTAGTCTCCCGGCCCCAGCTTCAGCCCCTCCAGGCTGGCTCCCTGCTCCACCAGTGCCAGGCATGCCCTGCTCCCTGGTCCCCTTGGCTGCCCCAAGACCCAGGAGAGGCTCCGACCAGCTTTGGAGCCATGTCTTCTGCCCTTGCTTGGCCTCACACCGGCCAGCAGGCTGAAGTCTCTAGGTCTTTGCAAGGCCTGTTCTTGAAGCTTGTGATGCCTGCCTCTCGCTTGGCCTGGCAGATTTGTATTTTCTACCAAGACCCAGGCTTCAATCTGAAATTCTTCTCTACCCTCCCCAGCTGAGCTGGGTCCTCCCTCATTTATGCTCTGGAGTCACTTCCCAAAATGGTAGTGCAAGGAAGGAAGTGGTTAAGATCCAAGTCAGGCGGCCAATTGTGCCTCATACCAACTGTGACCTGGGGTAGATGGATAAACTTTCCAGAGCCTCAGTTTCTCTATCTGTAAAAGAGGGTCCTAGAGGGTCCTTGGTGCTTCCTAGGAGGGGCTCGGTTAGGCACACCCCGTGTGAGGAGGGCTTAGTGCCCAGTCAGGTGGTGGATGCTGCTGGGGTCACATTATTGATCGCACTGTTTCTGCTCTGCCTCCCCTGCAGGCTGTGAGGGGGGCGGGGGCGCTGCTGCGTCCCCGTGTGACTCGTCGCCGCAGCCGCAGTGGCCAGCTCGCGCCTGGCACTGAGACCGGCGGCAAATGTTTGCTGAATTAATGAGTGGGGGCTGCAGGGAGCTCTTGGGCTGCAGTTCCGCCCGGACTGCTGCAGCTGGGGCGCCTGTGTACACGCGTGTGCTCCTGGGAGTGAGTGAGGGGTGTCCGTGGGCGGGGGAGCCGCATCCGTGTCCCGGGGGTCTGGCGGCGCCTTGGGCAGCCTGGCGCGCCCGCTCCCTGGGGTCCCCGCCGAGCGCCTGCCTGGCTGCGGGACCCCGTTGCCAGGAGCAGTCAGGATGCGGCAGCGTCTCCATGGCAACGCGGCATCTCGAGCGGCGCGCCGCCCTCCCCCGGCGCCCCGCAGTGGGCAGGAGGCCGAGCCTGGCAGCCCCTCCCGGCCCAGCAGCCAGCAAGCTGGGCCAGGAGGCCGAAGCCTGGCGGGAGGGGCCGAGGAGGGGGGGGCCTTATTTTTGTAAGGATGAAGGGCTGACCTGTCTTTACTTCCCTTTGCATCTGGGGGAAGGAGATAATATGAGGGCCCCATCCGTATGCAGTCCCCTCCCCCTGCCTCCCAATAGGCCAGGAAATCACGAACAGGTTCTGATCAGGGCAAGGGGGCTTCGCTGGTGGAGGGACATCACTGAGCTGAGTCCTGGCCACGAAAATGGCACCATGATCCAGGCTAGAGCGGCAGAGAGGGGGCACAGAGATGCTGTTTGGGCAGTGCCATCCTGTTCCAGGTGAGCGCGAGTGAGCCCGGTGACTTCATCAGCCACTCTGTGCCCACCAGCGTCCACACTGCTTACAGTTGGTGCCCATAACCCAGTTCCTGCTGCGACCCTACCAGTGCCCGTTGCCTTCCTCGTCATTTCACATCCACAAATCCACTCAGCGCTTCTTAGCGTGGTCCCAGCCCCTGGTTCCCACTCTGGTGCCTCTCCAGTACTTCCAGTACCCATGTGGTTGGTTCTCTGGTACACCACTGTGCCTTCTCACTACTTCCGAATATCCACTCAGGGACCGCCAAGCAGTCACTAGGTGGTCTCTTTCCCGTTTAGGCCTGGTGCCCCTTTATGTTCCCAAGGGACAGCTGACTGCCCCCCAGTACCTGCCACCTTCCTCCACCCTATGCCCTGAGCGTCCAGCAGAGGCCCTGAGTCTTCCTTGCACTTCTGTGTACTTAGTGCTAACCTGGTTCTTCCCCGTATATACCCACTGCCCTTACTCTGTCCTCCCCACCTTCAGGTAAACTCCCTTTGCTAATGTACCCTCCCGCCCTCCGAGCCTGTTACGCCAAGATGTAATGCACGAAGTGGCCAGGAGGGGACGTGCGAGCGGTCACCCAAAGGCCAATGCAAGGGGCGCGGTCGGGAAGGCGGTTGGGGATAGCGTTGGAAGTTATCGTCGTAGAGGCGGAATCATGCCCAGGGTGGGGTTGCGTTCCAAGGCTTATTTTTCCGAAGTGGCCCCCGTCCCCACCTCGCATCCTCTGCAAGCCTCACCGGGCAGCCGCAGTCGCCGTCGTGGTTTTGGCAATGAGATGTGGCGGGCGCCCTCTGGTGGCCGCGGAGCAACGCGGCTTCTGGTTACTGGGAAGGGGCGCGGCTGGGTCGGATCTTTACTTGCCCGGCCGGTTTTCACATGCTTGGTCCTGTTTTCCAATCTTTTGGAGTCCTAGAGCGGTGGGCTTCACCTCTCTCTCGCTCACGCTATGGGATTTCCTCTCTTCTGTGTATGGAGGAAACGGATGGCGCCACAGCAGGAGGGATCCAGGTTAGACTCCGGCAATCTGTGCTGAGCTGGAGTGGCTTGGCTTGCAGGTCACTCTAGTTTAGATCTGTGAGCTTGTGCCCGTCTCTGCCTGGCATCAGGACAGCATTCACCAAACCTCCACTCGAGGGCGAGCAAGTGACTTCCTTCTTGCTAAGCCTTGGCTTCCTCATTTATAAAATGAGCACCTATTTCCCAGGACAGTTGTAAAGGGTAAATAGATGGCGATGATGGAAAAATAATGGTGGTGGTTAATGATGTTAACTGAGCACCCACTTGCTGCTGAATGCTGGGCAAAGTGACCTGGCGTTTCGGACCCCGAGGTTATTACATCTGGTGGCCATAGAGCCCTGGCTCTAAAGAGGCTTTCAGTCTTCACAGATCTCAGGCAGGGGCCAAAGGCCTCAGCAGGTCTGTGCCTGACATGGGGCTTCCAACATGAGGTCCAGAGTCCTCTGGGCCTTCTAGGGCAGAAGACAGAGGGGAGGACAGAGGGCCTTGGGGAACTCCCTGTACTGTGCCCCATGGTACTGAGGCTGATGGAGGAAGCATGCATCCTGGCCCAGCAGCTGGACAGAGGGGCCCTGCCTGGAACCTGGGCGTTTCCTGCAAAGGGAAAATCCAAGGGCAGGAAGGAAGAGACTGGGGAGGGAAGGAAGTGGGGAGAAGGCCTGGGACAGGACCCAGCTGGGAGGGAGCTCTCTCCCCAATGGGACAGCAGAGAGAGGACATCTGGGCTGGCTTGGCTCAGAGGCCCGGGGCTGTCACCCTGTGGGGCTTGGATGTTTGTGAGTGGGGGCGAGAAGAGAGGATATGAGTGCCACCCTTTGTTTCCACCTCCAGGTGTGATGGCGTGAAGCCTGTAGCCTGGCTACTCTGGAGGCTGAGGCAGGAGGATCTCAAGTTTGAGGACAGCTTGGGCAATTTAGTGAGATCTTGTTTCAAAGTAAAAATAATATTTTTATTAGTTTCGTGGTAGAAGGGCCCTGGGTTCACTACACAGTACCAGTGTGGAGGTCGGTGAGAAGGGCACCTACCTCCTCTGAGGCTGGATGAGACTCCACCTGAGGTCTGGAATGTAAAGTACCAGCTTGACTCACAGTACTGTCCTGGTGGCTCATCTTCACTAGTCCCTACTCCCTCAACTGACTGCCGGACATGTGAAAAAATAGCTCGGACAGAGTCTGGCATACCCATTGCCTGTGAGCTCACGTATTCATTCAACAACCATGAGGGAGCATCTTCTCCGTGTTGGGGGCCTGATGAACCGGTGCTGATCCTACCCTCACAGAACTTATGTGTAGGGAGAGAGGAAGATGAGTCACTCTGAAGCACAGAGCCTGGGACAGCCCAGACTAGCTCCGGACCAGGTCCTGACCCAGCCAGGAGTGAAGCGAGTCTTCCCAGAGGTGGTGCTCACGTGGGGACCCAAAGGGTGCAGCAGGCAGAAGACCAGCGTGGTGGGGGGAGGCTGCAAGGCGGAGGGAAGGGAGGCCAGAGCCCACGCTTCAGGAGAGTGGCCAGGAGATTTCAGGAGAGTGCTGGACCAGAAGGCTCAAGGCTAGGACCTTAGATTGTTTTCCTGAGCAGTGGGAGCCAAAGAAGGTTCCAGGCAGAGCCTGAGGGGTCAGAGTGGGATAAGGCCTAGCGGAGGCACCCAGGGTCCATGATGTGAGTTCTGTCTCTCCCAGCCACAGCGTTCTGTGGGGCGCTGTCACCCTCAGCTGACTCCTCACAGGCTCCTCCCCCTCCTGCACTGAGCATCACCCAGAGGAGGCAGCTGGGGTCCTCTTTGACCCCTTCTGGGACAGCAGGTGAGCTTGTGACCCTGTCCACGCACCTCCCCGGGAGACCCTGCTGGGAAAGGGGAGGGCAGGGCCCTGAGCTGTGCCCCTGAGAAGCTGGCTCCCAGGCACCCTGGTGAATGCTCTGCTGTATAGGTCTTGACATTTGTAATAATTTTATCTTGGAACCTGCGGTTTGTCAGTGAAACCCAGCAGGAAGGTGAAGCCTGCCCTTGAGCAGAGGTGTGCACTGCCTGCTCCTCCCCTCGGCTGCTGGGTTCCTCCAGCCAGGTGCACACAGTGCTTCGCTGTCCAGGAACACAGATTTCTGGGGACCCATGATATGTGGGAGCTCAGTGAGCCTCAAAGTGAGCTCACGGTAAGTGCTGAAAGAGGGACACTGAGGGCCACACCTTCTGTTCCAACCAGAATTTGAGGACCAGGGACTCCGCTGTTTCCCTGGACAAGCCAGGCACAGACGCTGACCACAGCGACGCAGGCAGGAAAGATGAGGAGACTGTAGCTCCTTTCCTTTTCGTCCAGACTTCTCAGTGAGCCCCGAGCAGAGCGTGTGGGCAGGGTAAGGTGTGTCACAGAGTGAGGGAAAGCGTTCAGTTCTCAGCTGTTTTAATGGAATGAGTGAAATAATGGATAACCCCAGTGATCCTGCATATGAATTGAGACATTACATGTACATTTGTTGTTGTTGTTTTGGTTTGCACACAAGATATCATTATGTAACCCAGGTAGGCATCAAACTTCTCATCCTTCTGCCTCAGCTTCCTGAGTAGCTGGGATCCCAGGTATGTGCCTAGTGTGTGGCCACCCTGCTGTTTGAACAAGGGGCTCTGTGTTCCCCTCTGTGCCCGGGATCTCTCGGGTGCAGAGCTGTGAGGCAGCCTGTGCACGCCCTTTGTGGTGCCAGGAGGAGCCCTCCCTGCAGGGCAGAACTGCTCTTTGGCTGGCCTGGGTCCCGCCCAGTGTGTGCCATCTGGGGCTGGGCTGTGAAGCTGCTGTTGCCCTGGCCTTGGTGGCATCTCACTACCAGGCTGCCAGTGCAGTTCCTGCTTCTTTTTCTTTAAAATGAGGTGCCTTGAGAGCAGGGCCTGCAGAGGGCTACAGGGCTGGAGATGGGCTGCTGTAATCCTTCTCCTAGTACTTTACTCTGTTGATTTTCCAGCAGACCAGACTTATGTTCACCCCAGGACCTTTGCACTTACTCTTCCTGTTCTCCGTAGGCCACATCTACCTGATGATTGAGGACTGACTCTTTGCTGTTCTTTGGCCCTCTGTATAAATGTCACTTCCTCTGGGATGCTGTGCCTGACTGCGCCAAAGGACATTCTTCCCCAATGTTTTTTTTTTTTGAGACAGGGTTTTACTATGTTGTTTAGGTTTATTTTAAACTCACTATGTAGTCCAGGCTGGCTTTGAACTCACAATGATCCTCTTGCCTTGGGATTATAGGTGTGCCACCACCAGGCCAAGCGACATCCCCCTTCTGCAGTCACTGTGTTACACTTTACTTTTTAACAGATGTGTATGTATACATATATACATATTTGTCTATGTATTTATGATATATCATATTTTTTTAAACAAATACTCCACTTTATGGCACATACAGGGCTGGCACCTCTTCTTGCCCTTGGCTGGTGTGAGGCCTGGCACTGTTGCCCAGCAGAGCAGAGGAACTTGTGGGTAGAGCAGAACCAAGCACAGGAGTGAGCAGGTGGGGACACAGACTGGGTGAGGGGCAGGAGAATCTCAGGGCAGAGCTCTGCTTGGCATCTAGACTCTCGGATTATTCCAGGTCCTGAGAGAAGACAGAAGATGGAGGCCCCTGCAGGGAGGCTCGGAGGAGGCCGGTGGCCGCTCACCTCTGTGTCCCAGTGTGGAGGAGCAGCAGGGACAGGAAGAAGGACGAGCTGCGAGGTGCCAGGACCCACCAAAGGCTGACTTGGCCAGTCTCGAGCTGGGTAGGTTGACCAGCTCCAAGCTCTCCCAGAATGACAGCCAGCTCCATAATGCCTCGCAGCCCTGGGTGACCCCCCCAAAATGCCCCAGCCCCAAACACACTGATGACTTTTGTCCTTCCTTACCCAGGGCTTGCCATCTTTGCCAGGTGACAATGGAAGCTGATTTGCCCCAACCCCAATCTGAGCCAGGCTGGCCTGTGGGTCCCACAGGTCTGTTACCCATCATGCCCCTGGTGAGCTGTCTCCTTCGCTTGTTTTTCAGTGTCTTTCTCCCTTTGGACCAGGCTCTGAGATCCAGGTGAGTGGCCTCTTGTCTCTTGTTCCTCAGATCGTCACTGACTGATAGCACATAGTAGGTGTCCCAGGCAGGCACAGCGCTGCTTTTCTGAGTTCATGGTTACTGAGTAAGGAGGACCGAACAAGCAAATCAACCTCTTGATTTTTGTTTTTCTGAGACAGGATCTCACTATGTAGCCTAGGCTGGCCTTGAATTTACTATGTGGCACAGGCTAGCCTCGAACTCCCAGTGATCTCTTGCCTCAGCCTCCCAAATGCTGGGATTACAGGTGTGCTTCACCATACCATATCTGGCTAGCAAGTAAACCTCTTGATACAGTTTTAAAATGTACTTATTTATTGTGGAGACTCACGCCCACCAACAATCAACACTGCATACAGCAATGCCTGGGCGTGGTGGCTCATGCCTGTAATCCTAGCACTCGGGAGGCAGAGACAAGAGGATTGCTGAGTTTGCGGCAGCTTGCCTGGGCTCCATAGTGAGCTCAGGGCCAGCCTGAACTACAAAGTGAGACCCTGTCTCAAAAAAAAAAAAAAAAAAAAAAAAGGGCCGGAGGGTTAGCTCAGTGGTTCCGGCGCCTGCCTCGCAAGCGTAAGGACCTGAGTTCGATCCCCGGTTACCACATATAATGCTGGGCGTGGTGGCTCACGCCTGTAATCCCAGCACTCAGGAGGCAGAGACAGGAGGATTGCTGAGTTCGCGGCGGCTTGCCTGGGCACCATAGTGAGCTCAGGGCCAGC
>PVIC010016418.1:0-33764 GCA_004025085.1 Thryonomys swinderianus | reverse complement strand
TAATAAGTGAAATCAATAGATCACAGATAGACAATTTCCGGATCTTCTCTCTGGCATGAACACCTGTAGATGCAAATGAGTTCTAGAAAGTAGGACAGCTTTTATAGAGTGGAATATTTCTATAGGAAACTTGGTGTGGGAATATGATGAGGTGAAGGAATAAATATGATACAGAAAGAAAATAAAAGAGCATGTATAAAGGGGGGAGGAGGGGGGAGTGGGTAGGGATATGGGTAAAAATGAGAATTAACTTGTTGCATATACTGGTACAAATTTCCCAATGTTATATGTGATTTTGAGATGTATATAAATTGTACCAATAAAGAATTCAATTTAAAAAAAGAATTAATATTTGTATAATATATAATCATAGTTTCTCTTATATGTATTTGAAACCTACTTTTTAAAATTCTTTATTGGTACATTTTATATACAGCTCACAATCACATACAACATTGGGGAATTTGTACCGTATATGACACAAGTTAATTCTCATTTTTAAACACATCCCACAAACCCACCCCCCACCCCTTATATACATGCTCTTTCATTTTCTTTCCAAATCATATTTATTGTTTCCCCTCATTACATTCCCACCAATATCTTTGGATATTTCCTATTTTACAAAAATTATCACACATTCTAGAACTCACTTATATCTAAAGGTTCTCATACCAAAGAATAGATCTGGTATTTGCATATTTGTGTTCTATTTATTTCACTTATTAATGTGTCCTCCAGGTGTAGCCATTTGCACATAAATGAATGAAACTTGGCATTCTTTATGGCAGAGTAATTCTCCATTTTATTAAAAAACCACATCTTTTTTATCCAGTCTCCAGTTGATGGGCATTTGGGTTGTTTCCAAGATTGGGCTATCACTAACTGAGCTGCTATGAACACGGGTGTACATATGTCTTTCCAATGTGATTTTTAAAATTATTTTGGGTATATTCCTAGCAGGGGAATAGCAGGGTCAAATGGGAGCTTTAGTCCTAATTTTCTGAGGAATCTCCACACTGATCTCCACAATGGTTGCACAAGTCTGCATTCTCACCAACAGTGGAAAAGAGTTCCTTTCTCCCCACAGCCTCACCAGCATTTATTGTTGGTTGATTTCACAATAGCAGCCATTCTTTGTGCAGTGAAATGAAATCTCAATGTTTTCATCTGCATCTCTTGAATGGCCAGTGATGTTGGACATTTCTTCATATGCTTGGCTGTTTTGACTTCTGCCTCTGAGAATTGTCTGTTCATTTCAGATGCCCATTTTTGAATTGGGTCTTTAAACTTGGGGAGGCTGATTTGTTTAAGTTCTTTATGTACTGTAGATAGTAGCCGTTTGTCTGATAAACAGCTAGTAAAGATTTTTTTCCCATGTTGTTGGTTGTCTTTTAGTGGTGCCAGTGGTTTCTTTTGCTGCGCAGAAACTTTTTAGTAGGGTGAGATCCCATTTGTTGATTCTTTCTGCTAGTTCTAGTTTTATAGAGGTTTTACTCATAAAGTCTCTGCCTAAGCCAATGTCTCCAAGAGTTTTACCTAACCTGTTTCGCAGCAGGTTTATTGTTTCTGTTTTAATGTTTAAGTCTCAAATCCACTGTGATTTTAGTTTCATATATGGTAAAAGAGATAGGTCTAGCTTTGGTTTTTGGCAGGTTAAAGCCCAGTTTTTCCAGCACCATTTGTTAAAAAGGCTGTCTTTCCTCCGTTGAGGATGTTTAGCTCCTTTGTCAAAAATAAGGTGGCTTAGTGTATCTGGGGTTGTTTCTGGATCTTCTAATCTATTCCACTGGTCCTTGGATCTGTTACTTTGCCGGTACCATGCAGTTTTTATCACAGTGGCTTTATAGTACAGTTTGAAAGTGGGGATTGTAATATCCCCTGCTATGTTGTGGTTGCTTCAAATTGCTTTTGCTAGTCTAGGTTTCTTGTGGTTCCAGATGAATTTTTGGATTATTTTCTCTTGCTCTGAGAAGTATATCAAAGACCTACAGAGAATCAGAATAGATGGACTTTATCTCAATCAAATACAAGCTATTTATGAAAAAACAACAGCCAGAATCATATTTAATGGGCAAAAAATTGAAACCTTTTACACTAAGAACAGGAATGAGACAAAGATGCCCACTGTCACCACTCTTGTTCAATATAGTACAGGAAACATTAGCCACAGCAATCAGGCAAGACAAAAAATAAAAGGAATAAAGATAGGAAAGGAAGAATTTAAACTAAACCATCATTTGCCGATATGATTCTCTATAAGAGGATCCTAAAAACTCAAGCAAAAGACCGCCAGACTTAATTACCAAATTTAGTAGTGTTACTGGATACAAGGTCAATTCTCAAAAATCAACAGCATTTGTCTACACAAACAGACTCACTGAAAGAGAAATTGGGGAGTAAATCCCTTTCACAATAGCGCCAAAAAAAAAAAAAAAAGAAATATCTAGGAATCAGTCTAACAAAGGAGATGAAAGACCTCTACTCTGAAATCTACAGGACTCTGAAAAAGGAGATAGAAAAGGATATCAGAAAGTGGATAGACATCCCTTGTTCCTGGGTAGGGAAAACCAACATCGTCAAAATGGCTATACTTTCATAACTACTACACAGATTCAATGCAATTCCAATTGAAATTTGAAACCTATTGTTTTTTGATAAAGGCTTATTCTTTTAATGTCTTTCTATAATCAAAAATACAATTTGTAGTATTCATTATTATTTCTAATGACAAATGAGAAATATTGTAACTTATATTGAGTAACCTTGGTTTTTATTAATGGATCACATCAGATCGAGGAAGGTGGTAAATTTATGATGTTTGAAATGAAGGAATCTTCCAGATTTCTTTAGAGATTATATAAAATCTGTTATATAATTAGTAATGAATAGTTTCCCATGTAGATAGCATGAAATTAAAGATGTACTTACAATATTTTTATCTAACAGTTTAACCATTGCTTGAAATCATAAATTTCATTGTGTCAAAATTTTTCTTGTAAATATCTTTTAGTTTTTCCCCACAATCTTTGTTTTCAGTGTTCTTTTAGCCTACAATTTATTTCTTTGGAAAATCAAATATACTTGACCTTTGATTGATGTCATACATGTTACATTCATATATAATAACCCAGTCTTTTGGCCCTATGGATATATTTAAGATATATCAGTGGGGAAATTTGGCTCAATGGCATCATACCTGCCTCATAAGTACAAGGTCCTGAGTTCAATTCCCGGTACTGTAAGAGTAAACAAAGAAACAAGCAAATAAATTACAAGATATATTGATGACATTTTTCATAGGTAAGATCTTCAGTAGTTCTATGGTAGATGGAAACACTTTCTGGTTCAAAAAAATGTGTCCGTGGTACAAGTCCTGACAGTAGGTCAGAGCCTGTGATAGTTCTTAGTCTTCCTGTATTTCAGAGGTCACTGAAGTTGTGTCATGTCTAGATAAATCCTACATGTGTTGTATTCTCTTCTGTTTTCTCACTGTTCTAATTTTGAAGAAGGAAAAGAACAAAAAGTAATTTCAGAATTTACCTCATATTTGAGAAAGTAGATAAAGCAGTTTTAATAAAGTGGAAACAGTTGCTTATGTACAAATCTTTTTATTATAATATATGATTATATGTAATTTTATTACAATATATTATATAATTGCCCTACATATTTAATATACAATTAGTATATAATAAGAAACAATTACTATTGGTATTTCCTTAGTCACATATAAAATTTATGCAAGGCATAAGAATTTAAATAATATGATGTCTTTTTTCAAGGATTATGTAAATTATTTTATTTAATTGAGTTTATTGGAACATTTGAGGTATACATTATGTTCACATGCCTCATTGAGAATTTGTACCTGTACATGATACATCTAGATTCTTACTTTTTCTTCATTCCCCTACTTTCCTCCAGTTTCTCCCCCTCCCTTGAATATATATACTTTGTTTCTATTTTTCCCTTTTTGCCATCAATTTTTTCTTTTCCTTCTTTGCTTTCACCTGACCTTTCTCTCTAGTTCCCCTTCCCCTTTGAAGATTTTCTTCTTATTTCACAACACCCTTTATACATTTCTGGCCTTATTTACATCTTTAGTTTCTTACTCTAGAGAAACAATATAGTATTTATACATGAGTGTCCCATTTATTTTATGAGTATGGCCTCAAGGTACATTTAGCTATAAATGTCCCAAATTTGATGAGTAGTATTCCATTTTATTAAAAAAAAAAAACCTCACATCTTTTTTTTTTTTTTTTTTTTTTTTGAGACAGGGTCTCGCATTATAGTTCAGGCGGCCCTGAGCTCACTATGCAGCCCAGGCAAACCTCAAACTCAGCAATCCTCCTGTCTTTGCCTCCCAAGTTCTGGGATTACAGGCATGATCCACCATGCCCGGCACTGTGGTATGTGGTATTAATTGCCAGTGGGTGTGAGTCACCACACTCAGCATTGTTATATGTGGTTACCAGGGATTGAACTCAGGAATTTGTGCTTGCGAGGCAGGCACCGGAACCACTGAGCTAAATCTCCAGCTTAACCTCATATCTTCTTTATCCATTCACCAGTTGATAGGCCTTTGGGCTGTTTCTAAGTTTAGGTATTACCTACCATTGCTATAAACATATGTGCACATAAGTTGCTGTGGAATTATACCAGACCAACATATGATACCCATGTCTATATTGGCATAGTTTATAACAGTTACACAAATTCTATGGGGTTGGTTGACAAATATAATAATTATAAAAAGGAAATTGTAGTAATACATATGGAAAATAGCATGAGTGAACAGAACAAGGCAGAAAAACTGCTGTGTGTCTCTGGTCAAAGTTTGCAATGCCTGAGAAAGGAAGCATTATATAACAATATAAGTGTAAATTAGAACAAGGTCCTTTCATTGTCATATTTTCCAATACATGAATTGATTTTATTCCTTGAAGGATCTCCAATGAGTTCAGTCATTTCTCATAATATTTGATTTTTACATGCTTCGTATGTCACAGATTAACTTGGAGGCCTTCCTGTGAAGCCTCCCACCACCTATCTTACTGTTTCATGTGCTTCATTACTTACTTTTATAAATTCTTTTCAATGTGATGTGAAATATTAATTTCTTTGATGTGCTGTATTTTCTTACTTACTATGCTTCATGCTTTTCTTCAGAATGACCTGTGAATTTTTTTTTTTTTTTGAGACAGGGTCTCGCTTTGTAGTTCAGGCTGACCCTGAGCTCACTATGTAGCCTAGGCAAGCTTAGAACTCAGCAATCCTCCTGTCTCTGCCTCCCAAGTGCTGGGATTACAGGCGTGAGCCACCACGCCTGGCCCTGTGAAATTTTTTTAACCAAAGAATTTTGACATTTCTTGATATCTCATCCAGAAAAAAAACCCTTACACATAAATTTCCCTGATTCAGTCAGTTTAACATTATGAATTATTTCATGACTCTTCATGAATAATCAATACTTCAGTTGTATATAACAAAAGAAATGTAAGAGAAAACACCAGGAGAGAGAAAAGAAAAGTTTAAGAGACTCAGTTAAAGTCTGTAGGCCAGCTCTTCCAAGCTCCCATTCTCTTCTAGAATTTATCAGACTCTTGAGCAAAGTCTCAGACTGTAACTGCCTTTGAATTTTAGCCTTACTACACTTCTCATGGAACAATAGACTAAAGTAAACTTAAAGTAGTAAGAAGCTCAATTATATTCATTATGGAATTCAAAATGAGGATGGCCTGACTGAGCTTTCTATTGTCTTGTATTCAAGTTAGTTATGCTAAAACTTAAAGTGACAAATATTTCTATACAAATTGGGCAACAAAATGAATATTTTTTCTTAGTTTTATATATTTTCTTAAGATTTATAAATGTTCATATATTTCAAATACTGTTTAATATTTAATATCAAAGTAAGATACCTCAAAAAGGGAATTGGACTTTGGAACTGGTTCTCATTCAGGCATCTTATTCTGTCAGTCAAAAATAGTTTTAGGGACAAATCTGTAGGTTATAACTAACAGTTTTCTTTGTGAGCAAGATATATTTAAATATATTACTCATTTTAGCATAAAGAGATTATAAAATTAAGCGACTGGCTACAAACTTGAAGATCAACAACAAACAAACATAAAAAGGGCAGAATCTCTCTGTTGTGGCTTCTGTTTATTCTCCCAAAGCCTGGATCTAGAGTGAGTGATGCTGGAATTGATTCATGGAGCCGTGCTAGGATCAAGAACCCTAGGGTTAAGGGTGTGAGTGCTACACCTGCTCTAAGTAGTGTAGACAAAAAATAAGGGACAGAAAGAACTTTGGTCCTCTTGCTTGCTTTTCCACCTTCTGCCCACCATGAACTGTTTCTTCTCTAACATGCCTGCCTGCCAAGCCACTGTGCCTTGGGGCCAGCCAATATGGATGAAACATTTACACACTGTGAACCAAATAAACTTTTCCTCCTTTGACTTTGGATATTGGATATTTTGTCTTAGCAATGAGAAAAATAACTAATACACCATCTAAATACTGCATTTTGTTCATAATATTTTTGTTTTCTGAATGGATTTATAATTATGTATTTATGTAAACATGTATGGGTGTTACTTTAAAAACTTGTCCAACTCCATCACTTCTAAAGAAATATAAATTACCAGTTTCAGTAGGGATTTTGGAACATCAAGGACCCACACAGAACATTTAAATAAGTAAGTTGTTAAAAATTAGTAGTTCATAAATTATTATTCATGCTTATGAAGCATGAATAGTAAATATAAATAGGTCATATAGGAAAAATGTATATAAAACAGAAAAATAATCTAAAATTTGACTTCTTTTGTATGAGTCTAATATAGAAAACATTCTGTGGAAAATAAAATCATGAATTAATTTTTTAAAAATCTAATATACATGGACTAAGAAACATAAAACTACAATCTACTATATGCACTATGTGTACTTCAGAGCTATTATTTTGGAGTTTTGATGAAGTTTGCTATGTTCAAATATATTCATAGTGAATCTTCCTCAAAATACCACAGTAAAGTTTTCTCCAGAGTGGTTGAGATGAGTTCAGGCTCAAGTTCAGGCAAACAGAAAAGCTGAGAAAACTCACATGCCTATATAAAGAATCAACTGTCCCATGGACCAGCCCATGTGTGGGAGCAGTCAGGTCCTACTATTCCAGATTTTGACTTCATCCTGGGTCACACCAGTTCTGAGTAGACTTTATCAACACCTACTTGCACCTGAATAATTTAGAAAGTGACAGTATGTCAGCTGTTCAGAAAGGAAACATTATTTTAGAGCAACAAATCATGTAGCCAGCTAAAGTGCTTTGAAGCTGCGAAAGAAAAACCAAGAAAGATAGTAGTTAAGAGATGGTAGCTTTCCTTTGTATTTGAATAAAAAGATAAAATGGGAGTGAAAAGACAACACTATTTACAGCTATGAAATATTAGTGCTCTGGTGCTGCACACTCACACCTTTGGAGTCAGTCAGTGATCCAGAACTGAGCCAGGAGTGGCTTTTCCTATAGGATACACAGCCAGCTCCACAGTGCCACGTGATGCCGTCTGATTCTGTCCCCCTGACAACATCACAAGGTAGGGCGAAGTGGTGAGCTTCCTTTTGGAAGGGGGCAAGTGTCTCTGGAACAGGATTTATCAGAACAAGAGTTGATTAATATCGTTTCCATCACATCCTGCCCTGAGGAATTAGACTTCTATTCATTCTTGGAAAAGGGATTTTTTTTTGACGGACTTTAATAGTTCAGAAATGAATATTTATGAATAAGGCAGTTTCAGGTTGGAAGAGAAGAACTTGAAATGAGTTGTAAAGACATTGTCAGTTGAACAATATTAACAGAAAGGAGAGTTTTTAAATGAAAGAATATATTAATGATCTTCCATGATAAATCTCTCCAAATGAGTGTATTGAACATATAATACAGCTCAGGCTTTTACCTACATTCAAACCCTGACCTTACTATGAAATTTGAGACATTAATTTATCTCTGTTTCAGATTTTTTTTTTTCATCTGAGGCTACAGATCATAATAGGTCCTAACTCAGCTCTATTGGGGGATTAGTTGTGTTAAGGCACATAAACCATTTGATACATGTTAATAGTGATTATAATTATTTACATTGCTACCACACCAATACCTTTTTGTAAAATACCATACGTAGTACTTACAAATGTTCAACTTAGAGTACGATGATGGATAAAATGCTGATATATCATATCCATAATATGATTTTAAAGGTACAAATGCATAAAATATGACATGTTAACAGTAATTCAGCTATGTGGTTTACATAAAGTTGAAAACTTTGTATGTGACATTATGTCCACATCCCTTGTTGTAGTTATGCAACAATTAAACACTTACCATCATTAAATAGAGAGGAAACTATTTTAGAATATATGTCCAATAAATATGGCAAAATGTCAGTCTTAAATACAAGTAAAAATCACATATAAGTACAAAAATATCACAAAATTGGTGATAAGTTAACCTACAAATAAAAATGACTAGTAGCTAAAAATGTAAAAGATGAACCTCAGTGATAATAATCATATTTCATTTCAATTTATTGTAAAATTAGGGCCTTGGGATATATTCTTTAATGTGATATAGTGCTTGCTTAGCATGAAAAAGGCTCTGGATTAGATCTCAATGCAGCAAAGAAATAAAATAAAAACCAAAATACACAAATGAAAAGAGGACTTTCAGATTCCATATCTTTTTGACAGACTTTATAGTGTCACATGCATCAGACACATTTTCCATTAGAAGCACTCATGTGGATGTCTATGTATTTATTCATGCCAGTCTACCATCCCTATTTCACATAAACACTTAGGTATATAGTTATTAGGCTATCCTTCAATACCATGTATACAGTTATTTATAGTAGTTAACATTTATTTTGTATTTAGAATGTAATCCACAGTGAACATTTTGTGTAAACAACTAGATGTTTTAGTCTTTGCATATCTCGTTTACTCTAGCAATTGCTTAACTCTGCCATTATCGTGAATGTAGACTAAATCTTTTTATTGCTGTCTTGAAAGAAAAATGCTTTATTTCTAGAAGGAGGTGACAGACTGGCTTGTCTTGGGAGCCTTAGTCTGCTGACTCCGAGGATAGAAAGTATGTAATGGACTCGTGATTACAGAGGTGAAGAGGCAAGGAATAATTCAACTAGCCGGGTGATTTAGAAGTCTGGACACCTTCCCATGGTGAACCCATGGCTTCCAGGCACTGTGGCAAAAAAAGGAGTAAACTGAGGCAGCACACAGTGCTCTGGTGCCTCACAAGCAGCAGAGTGCCTCAGCTCGAACAAGGTGCCATACCGAGTCCACCTTCAAAGAAAGGTGACAGTAAAATATCTGCTCTTTGTCTCCGCCCCAACCAGCCTTTCTCTTCCTGTGCTCACCCGAAACTCTGCTCAGAAGCTCTCCTTGCCCTGCTAGGAATATACGCTAAGGAATTAAGAGAATCATTTCATAAAGACATATGTGCACCCATGTTCACTATACCATATTGCACTGCTATAAACATGGGTGTGCATATATTGCTATGATACAATGCTTTTATTGCAAAAGTGCATTTCCATTAATACTCTGACACTTAGAGCTTTTTGACATCTGTGGTATATAATATTCAATGTTATATAATACACACTATATAAAAATAGATGCATACATAATATATTTTGAAAATCTCTTCTAAAAACACCCCATTTTCTGAGTTTACAATGCTGACTTGAATCTACTAATAAGAAATTGGGAGAAAAATAGTGAAGTTAGCGAAAGGATATGTCAAACTACCCAAATGGAAAAAAATTTAGATGCTCTTGACAAAAATGTTGATAATTGTTTAGTTCACATTTATAATTTATCTGTATGTGGAGCTTAAAATAAGGTGTTGTTTTACAAGATACTAAAAATATCAAGAATTTACATAGTGTGGAATCTGACCTATGACAAAATCATAAAAAGGCAGAGTATAAATTGGAATGGTAACTCACTTATCACCAATAGAAGTAATTAGTGACATGTATTAAATTCCATGAAACAATAAATATAAACCTAAACAAGGGATAAACTGCAGTTTATTTTTTTCAGAAATATGATGAGACCTTGAGACAAGTGTAATTTTTTAATTGGATTCTTTATTGGTACATTTTATAAACACGTCATGATCTCACTCAATATTGAGAAATTGTACCAGTATATGACATGACTTAATCCTCATTTTTCCTATTCCCTACCCACCCTGCCACCTCCCACCCCCCTATATACTTAAGCTTTGTTTCCTTTTTTAACATCATATGTTTTCTTTCCCTTCCTTACTTACCCCTGCCCTTTTCCCTTTTGAATATTTTCTATTCCACTATCTATTTTTAAACCTTATGAAGGTTGGTAGATACTGGCTCAGTTATCAAAATAATGTAATAGAGCTGGGCGTGGTGGCTCACACCTGTAATCCCAGCACTTGGAAGGCAGAGACAGGAGGATTGCTGAATTTGAGGCTCGCCTGGGCTACATAGTGAGCTCAGGGCCAGTTTGAACTATAAAGTGAGACCCCGTCTCCAAAAAAAAAAATGTAATAGAATCCTAAGATAATATTTAAGAATTTAAAAATGTACACTTGTACAACTAAAGAAAAAACTATTAAAAATAGTTACTTCCAGTATTGGAACTGGAAAGAGGGAAGCCTTAGAAAGCAGAGTGGTGTGTGTGTGTGTGTGTGTGTGTGTGTGTGTGTGTGTGTGTATTCTTTCTGATTTCTTATAGCCTTGCCAAATATTTCATTAGTTTTATAACAGTACTGTAATAAAGTTACATAAACTTGGGAGATTAAAACACAAATTCATTTTCCTAGTACTTCAGTGTGTTACAATTCTACTTGATGAAATCTCACTTGAATGGATATGACTTTTCTGCCATGGGTTTGTGGAAGAATCTATTTCCTCAGTGTTTCTAGAAGCTATCCACATTGCTTGGCTCATGGGCCCTTTCTCAGTTTCCAGTTCAACAATGGTGAACCCCTCCAGTCATGTTCATCTTGTCTTATCTCTCTCTGACTTCTCTCCTCCGCATCCTTCTTCCACTTTTAATGACCTTTAAAAACACTGAGTCTACCTTGAAAACCCACCATACTCTTCAATATCTGCTGATTAAGCACTGTATTTGTCATTTGCCATGTAAAAAAACAGAGTCCTAAGATGAAGATGGGAGGGTCTAAAATTGCTATCATTCTGTCCAACACATTAATAATGCGGTTTTAAAATCACAACATCATAATTTTTTTTTTTTGAGACAGGAACTCACTTCAGGCTGGCCCTGTGCTCACTATGTAGCCCAGGCAAGCCTCGAACTCAGCAATCCTACTGTCTCTGCTTCCTGAGTGCTGGGATAACAGGTGTGAGTCACCATGCCCGGCACTGTGGTATGTGGTATTGATTGCTGGTGGACATGCCCACCATGCCCAGCATTGTATGTGGTTACCGGGATCAAACTCAGGACCTTGTGCTTGTGAGGCAGGTGCCAGAACCACTGAGCTAAATCTCTGGCCCCGTATTCTGTGATTTATCATGCTTCTAGTTCCAATGCCCTCTTTAATGTACCAGAGTTTTGAAGATAGGATCCAACAGTTTGGATTTTAATAAGCATCTTAATGGCTTTAACATGCATCACAGTTTCAAATCTACTAGTACTGTGCACTGAGAAAAAATTTAAGGAAACTGCATTGATTGAAGGATTTAAGATGTACTAAGAAACAAATTAACTTGAAATAATTCAGTGTTCTTGAAGATTGGATCATTTTTGTAATTACCCAGTACAAAGGTAACATGCACTAGAAGAACATGACTAGAAAATAATAATAAAAATATTCAGTGCATCAAACAGGACAAATAATGTCTTATATATGAATTATTTTATATTTTGAATGACTACTAAAATATGAACTAAACACTGAAAGAGAGCAAACATGAAAGAAAAACATTGTGGGTAGGGCTGCATATCAGAAAAAAACTGAATATATTGAGAAGAAATCAATCCAGATTATATTTTAATTGTTATCATTTAACACAATCTCCATTTTGCATATGTTGGCATATATATATATGGCATATATATGCCATATATATAAAATTATATATATATATAAACTAATCTGAGACCAAATATATTTTAAAATGTATATAAAGACACAGAAGATTTTAAGTGGTGATATTTCGTTTTTCCCTCTGTTGTTTATGCATGAGAACTCTGGCGACAGTAATGATACTTAATGAACAACCATTAATCACCGAGTGTCAACAATAGCTATGCAGACTGCGTGGGAGAAATTACAAAGTGACTAAGAATTGCCCTGAAACTTCAAGTTATTTGAAGGGATGGGAAGGCTCAGAAAGATACCAAATATAAAAGTAAAAATTTAACATAGAACTAAGTTATGAAAGAAATGTGTGTATTCGTGTGTACTTTTGGATCTCCCACACTCTCACTCTGATGGACTTCCTGTGTCTTTATTGTAGAATTTATAACAGCTTTGAACTGAAGTCTCTCCAAACAAGTCTAATCTGACTTTTCCACAGTATTTAAAAATGTGTTTCCTGTCCACAGAGCACCTACATGGATTTGTTTGTTGGTTTGTTCGTTTGTATCTTTGAGGACCATGAAACAATGAAAATTATTTTAAATCATATTTTATTACACATGTTAATGCAAAGGCAATATTTTCCTCCTGAAATAAGGATTTACAAAAGCACTGAAAATTTTATTTCAACAACTTAGCAAAACATTTTAATCATGTATTAAAAAAGTAATATGCTATTAATCAAGATTAATAGCAAGAGGCCTAATTCTCTAAATGTAATTCAAAGTAGGCAACTATTACAATGCTCCAATATTAAAAGATAAAAGATTATTAGGAATTCATGTTATTTTCATAAAATCATTTTCATAAAATTATTTTCATAAAGTCCATGCATAGTGATACATTATTTATCAGTAGTTTTCTTACACTCTAATATTTTTAAATTTACAAATTAATTTGATAGACAACAGCCATTAAGTCTTTATTCTTACATATCCAAGAAAAACAAGTTTAAACTGAATAATTTAGGGAATACATCAACACTAGGAAATTCAATTTTAAGATTTATCTAATGCTATCATTAGATTGAGCTATCACAAATTGAGCTGCTATGAACATGGGTGCACATATGTCTTTGCAAAATGATTCCTTTAATTCCTTTGAATACATTTCTACCAGGAAAACAGCAGGGTCAAATGGCACCTCTAATCTTAGTTTTCTGAGGAATCTCCACACTGATCTCTACAATGATTGCACAAGTCTACAATTAAGAGCATAATATATATCTTAGTAGATAGCAGGGACAATATGAATCAAACATGATGATGAGCTCACAGACTAAGTATAGTAACAATCATTAATTAAAATAAAGATTAAAGACTAGAAATCGAACAGAGGGAAAACAAAAGAGAAAAAGGACAACTATTAAAATAACCTCCGAACAAAAATAATTACTTTGTTTCAGTTATAAACAGATATCATTATATAGTGTTAAAATCACCATAATATTAATATCACAACTTTTCCAATCAATCTTTAGGCTCTGTACGTCTATCAAGAACACAATGGTAAATGCAAATTCTCAAAAATTATAACTTTGTAAAGGCTGAATTTTATCAGTGAAGAACTTTATAACCATCCTGTTTCCTTGCTATATTCACTTTATTTTGTAAAATATTATCTATTAGACACTAAAATCATATCGTAGTTTGCTAATCATAGATTCTACTGAGACTAGTATAGCACTACAGGATAGCTATTTTTGTTTATTGTCTCTCCCTCAAATCAATAAGCATACCTCTATATTCATCTTAACAATTTTTATTCTTCTTTCTTCACATATAGTATTAACAATAAGTATATTCACAGTTGAAATATTTCCTGCAACTTCACAAGGATGCTAGACAGCTATATGGCTTATTTTTTACAGTTTTGAACTCCTTGATAGATGGGAACACGATTTTGTTGACTGTATAAGTCAGCTTTTCTTCCTTTGAAAAATATCTGAAACATGAAATTTAAAGGAGAAAAGGGTTATTTTGGCTTACAGCTTTAGATACTGATTTCAACCTGAGCTGGTTCTCAGGCAAGAACGCTGGGGTGGGAAGCCTTGTTGAAACATATCCACTTGTTCTCCGTCAGCCGAAATTCGGCTCAGGGGATTCTGCGTGCTCGCCTCCAGCCAGGCTCCACTCCCTAACACTGCATTTATTATGAGCTCGTCCAAGGATGAGTCCATTGGTAATCTTTCTGCCCGGGGATCTAATCACTTCCTGAACACCCCACCGCTGAACATGTGAGACTTAAACCATAATACTCACTATAGCATTTGAGTCATTATTCCACATAGTAAAAAAGTCAAACTTCCCTTAGTGGTATTATTAATATTAATTTGGTATCATTGGCCCCCAACATATTATGGTTTAGATATAAAAATGCCCCTTAAGAGTCTCATTTTTTTAATAATGAAAATTTTTGCAGATGATTGGGTCAAGGTATCATATTGCTCCTCTTTATATTTTATAGTTTGAGAAGTAGGGAGATTATATGTTCTCTAAAGTTCTTATAGTATTCAGGAGTGAATCCATCATAACCTGCTTTTTGTTGTTGTTGTTGTTGTTATTTCTTTTAATTACTTCAATTTCATTGACCAATATCGGATCATTTAGAATTTTTGTATCTTCTTGTTTAGCTTTGGTAATTCATGAATATTCAGGAATCAATTCATTTCTTCTGAATTTTCCATCTTGTTAGAGTACAAGTTCTCCAAGTGGATACTGAAGATCTAGATTTGCAAGATCCATTGTTATTCCCTTCTTTTCATTCCTAATTGCATGAATTTGAGCCCTTTCTTTCCTTGTCTTGGTAAGGCTGGCTGAGGGTTTGTCTATTTTTTTATCAGCTGCTTCTCAGATGGAAGACCTAATATCTAGAGTATATGTAAAGCTCATTAAATCAGATCCTCCTAATTTAAATATGCAATCAAGTAGGAAGGGGAACAGGGCTGAAGTAGAGAGAAGGGAAGAAAGGGAAAGTTTAAAAATTGTACAGAAAGTTTTTGTACATGGCGGAAGGAAGAGGAATTGAAAGGAAAGAGGAGAATTGAAAAAGAAGAATTAAGTTGCATTATGTATAAATACAAATTCTCCATGATGATTGTGATCATCATGTATGGAAAACACTAATATTTTTTAGATAATCTAAAAAATCCTTAGTTGGAAAATGCATGTCAAGATATAATAACATACTTTTCATAATAATACTATAATCAATAATCCTTCAGAATATATTAGCTAGGCTTGGTAGTGCCTGGCTGTAAACCCAGCTTTCTCAAGAGGTTGAGACAAAAGAGTTGCTGTGAGTGGAAAACCAGCCTGGGTTACACTAAGGCATTGTCTACAAAAAGTAAAATAAATAAAATAAAATAAGAATATTTCTGAAGAATGTAGATAGCATTATAATAATACCAATAAAATAAAGTTTAAATCAATGAAGAAACAAAACATTCCAAATGTGAACATGCAACCTTTTTGGAGTTTTCAATCATTAACAAATTAATTCAGCTTTTAAATTTAAACTGAGAAGAACTATTTGTATGACTAAGTGTATGAAAATATTTTAAGTAAAATAATGTAGATAGGGCCGGAGATTTAGCTCAGTGGTTCCGGCGCCTGCCTCGCAAGCTCAAGGCCTGAGTTCGATCCCGGTAACCACATAGATCCCGGTAACTCACACCCACCAGCAATCAATACCACACACCACAGTGCCGGGTGTGGTGGCTCAGGCTTGTCATCCCAGCACTCGGGAGGTAGAGACAGGAGGATTGCTGAGTTCGCCGTGGCTTGCCTAAGCTACATAGTGAGCTCAGGGCCAGCCTGAACTACAAAGCGAGACCCTGTCTCAAAAAAAAAAAAAAAAATGTAGATAGACTTTGCCTAGTAAAACTCAAACCATGGTCTTATATTTAAAGGCTAATGAAATGTATTCACTTAAAACTATTACTTTTTAGTGATCATAATGTTAAACGTTAGATATGTTCTTCTATTCAAATCTTAACTTCAATTATTTTGGAGAAATAGTAGAATGTGGAGTTGGTGGATCCTATGATGCCCCTGGCTTTAATTCTTTGATAAAATTTTTAATATATATACATATATATACATATAAATATATAACTTACTATCTATAAATTATCCTCTTCGTCCCAACATTATTATCTTTTGACTCTGCTAGGCCCATTGTGGTAACTGTGAACTGATAATCTAACTTGTTTTTGGCTGATGATGACTGACATAAAGCATCTTTTTATTTATTGTTGGTCACCTCTATATTTTCTCTGAAGACGGGAAAACAGGATAGCCACATGTAAAATAAAAAATGTGACCTATACCTCATGACACAAGCATCAATTCAAAATGTATTGAAGACTTAGATGCAATAACTGAAAATATGACTCTGAGAAGAAACCCTAAGGTAACATCCTCAGGACATTTGCTTTTGGCAGTGAATTTGTTGATCTCATGTAAAAGTATGGAGAGTAAGAGCAAAAATACACAAGTGGGACTAAGTCAAACTGAAGATTCTCTGCACAGTCAGAAGTGAAAAGAAAACCAAAGGAATAGAAGAAAATAGTTGCAAACCATGTACACAACAAGGGGTTAATTTACAATGTGTCAGATTTTCCTACATCTCAGTAACAAAAACCTAAAATACTGAATGTAAAATACATTAAAGTCTCAAAAAGATAATTTTCTAAAGAATGTGTTTTAACTTCATTAGGTTCTAGCAATTTTGCTTTTGGTAAAATCTTTATTTCAATAAACAATTATATTAAATGTCAGTTTGTGAGAGCCACCAAAGTACATTATATTTTACTATAAAGGTGTACAGATTGTGAAAGTTTAAACATTTTAGAATTAACTTCCTCAGGGTTCCTAAAATGATGGTACGTCCTAACCTAGGTTCATGGCTCCTATTGGCCACGAGAAATCGTGAGCAAGATGGGGAATAGTCAGCAGGTCAAAGCATGGATCCAAATGCGAAGAATGAAGAAAAGCATCTTACATAAGAGATGAACATGTTTAATGCAAAGAAAGCTTAATGACCTTCCTATCATTAAATTGGGCTCACCTAAATTATTTAAATGCTGTATATATAGAGGCTTTATATGATACACATTGTTGCTTCCATTTGAGGTTAAACTTGAACCACAGACATTTTTTCCAATATATTTCATTACTGATGAAGAAGTCAGATTGTCTTTTGCCACACAGTCTTGCATTTTTTCCTATCCTCCCTTCTATTTGTTTGGCCTTATAATGTAGTAATTTATGTCTTTAATTTGTGTGAAGTCACAATTATGATGGTGGTCCTGACACTTTTATTTGGTGCCTCATAAAGGGCAGTGGAATGTTTATTTTTAAAACAGGGTTTTAAAGATAATGCTGCATTTTTATTTGATTTAATATTTCATTTTATGATGATTTTTCATTGTCAAATGAATTTATGCTATGTGTGTTAATGAGGATCATGAAAAAAATTACATAGGCCTCTCAAAAATTACATTGCCTTCTACTTTGATACAGGACAAGTGGTAAGTAAAGGGTCACATCATCAGTACTTGGTTATTTGTGGTTATAAAAGCAGATTAATTACATGCATACTCCAAAAAACCTTTAAATTCTACAAAGATATGAATATAATTTGTGCCAATATTTAAATCATTTTAACAGGAAAATAAGAATATAAGCCAGTTTCAGACACACATGTGGTTGAGTAAATATTTACTGTCTGCTTTCTTTGTTGGGAAGTATTATTCACTGACTATAAAATGACCGAAGTTTTGACCTCTAAACTCTGTCTTCACTGTAATGTACTATGACAATGTATAAGAAGGAATCTATATTTATCATGCCCAATAGTATGCTGACAATATTTTTATAATTATCATATGTATACATGTGTGCATATACATTTAAAATATTCCATGTGAACATTTATCATGATAGGTTATCATGTAACATACACATCACATGTATGGTTCTTAAATTCTTATAAATGTCTGAAGTATGTATGTGTTTGAACATATACATTCACATATGTATGTATGACAATTCTGGTAAAGTCTTATCCATGCTTTGACATATAAATGATTATTATTTAATACCCTGTTATGATTTCCACTTGATCTCATAACTTATTAAACATTCCAGTATCTGGTTATCTTATAACAAAGTATTTTACTCTAGTAACAAAACATCTTAGTTTGTCCTGTAGCTTAAATATACTGGACTCACTTCATTATATGCGGAAACTATTTCAACTGTGATTCATTGCAAACACCCTGGCATTCCTTTAATATAGCTGATCTGGCAAAAGTTAATCCGAGCACAGCTAAGGATTTCTACACACAACACTTTAGATGAAATTCTGTTATCAAGATAATAGCTTCATCATGAAGTTGCTAATAAAAATACAGAAGAAACATGGAGGAGGAATATCTTGAAATAAATATTAATGAGAAAAAGAAGAGCAAGAAAACTGAGCAGGCAAGATTGTAGAATCAAAACTAACACCAAGAAAGAGAGGCACCTTTGCTCAGATATACATTATGTAAAATAATTCACGATATTCAGCATCAATAAGGAGGAAAATATTTTGAAAAAACTAGTACAGAAATCTCCTTTGACGAGTTACTATATTAATTAGTATTTCAGGTAATGATAGTTCATCATACAGTTTCAGTCACAAAAAGGGCTTCATGCTTATTTTTTTCCTTATGTAAGATTACAATAGTTATTTTAAAATTTTAAATATATATATATATATAACTTTCATATAAATTATTTGTTTTTGAGACAGGGTCTCGCTTTGTAGTTCAGGCTGGCCCTGAGTTCACTAAGTAGCCCAGGCAAGCCTTGAACTCAGCAATCCTCCTGCCTCTGCCTCCCAAGTGCTGGGATTACAGGCATGAGCCACCACACCCGGCCATACAAATTTTTTTCTGATAATAGTTATCTACACATGTGTGTTATTAAACAGTAATTACCAAAATAAGTTATTGTATGTTTATCTATATAGGAAAAGTCTGAAATGTAAATATTTAAAGAATACAAGAAAAAATGTATGTTTGATGTTGTGAAATAGTAAGTATTCAAAAGGAAATGGGGTTTAGGGATAAGTAATGAGGGGAAAGAAAAAATGTTGGTAATAAAAGGAAACAAAGCTTATGTCTATAGGGTGTGGTGATTGTACGGTGGGTAGGGAAAAAGGAAAAATGAGAGCTAAATTGTATCACATACTGGTACCATTCTCAATGTTGAGAGTGATTGTGATGTGTATATATAATGTACCAATAAAGATTAAAATAAAAGAAAGAAAGGTGAGAGGAAATAGTCATGCTATGTGAAACTAAGGAGGTGTGGGGCTGGAAGGAGACTGGAGAGAAGAGAAGCCAAGGGGAAGTAATCTATATACAGTGATACCCCATGATGGATGTATCATCCATCACAAACATATGCAAATAGACCTTTTAACATTGACTGACAATAGAATTAATTGTGGACTTTAAACAATTATGATCCTCTATGTTTGTTGTGATAAAAATTAAGTTAGGACATTCACAGATACTTTCAGAAAGCTTCCCCTGTGGGGATTATATTTGCCAGGCCCGAGAGACACAGAGACCAAGAAAAGCTCTCATTGAGAAACCTGCCTCCTTTGTGTGAAAGCCTGCCTTCAGCAGCCCTTACCACAAACTAAATCCCGCCTTTGGCACAGCTGTGGGAGTGAGTCTCCGAAGGATTCCCCTGCTCCTCTTTCATCTTCTCTCGTCAGTGCGCCACAAAATGAGATTACTTCTTTAAAAGAAAAAATTGAATTCTTTACTGGTACATTTTATATACAACTCACAATCACACCCAACATTGGGGAATTTGTACCAGTATATGACACAAGTTAATTCTCATTTTTGAACACCTGCGTATCTCACACTGTTTTCGTATTGCTAGCACCAACGCATGTTTGTCCCTCATAGTTTGTTCCCTTTGTATCTCCCAGATCCCATTGTCTTACCTATGAGTTTACCGACGGTTCGGTATTCTGCAGCCAGGAATATAGTACAATGCATTTAGTCATCATATAACACAATTTTAAAGCACAATTTATTATTGTATCATAATGTACTAAATATTGTCTATTGAATATATATGTAATATAGTATTGACACATGATATATTTATTAAATATTTTATTTAATATTTAAATTATTACACTTGGTGATTTTTATATGACAGAAACCATGAAATCTCTAACCTTATGTATTTTATTTCATTCAGCTTTAAAATTATTAGAAATGAATGTAGACAAATCACCCAATGTAAACTGAATTATGTATTGCATACACATCATTAAACTTTTAACAAAGAAATATCATTGGTAAAATATACTTTGAAATAAATGTAAATAAAGCATAGCAAAAATTATGTAGGTAAAACATTTAATTTTTGCATTTTGAAAAAATATGGATTGTTTTTCTAGGAAAATAGTTATAATGTCTTAAAGTTATAAAAAAAGAACTTACAGCCGGGCGTGGTGGCTCACACCTGTGATCCCAGCACTCAGGAGGCAGAGACAGGCAGATTGCTGAGTTTGAGGCTTGCCTGGGCTACATAGTGAGCTCAGGGCCAGCCTGAACTATAAAGCGAGACCCTGTCTCAAAAAAAAAAAAAAAGAACTTACAAAGTACCTAAAAAGAACTTATAGGTTTTATGTATCAAAACACTCTCCTTAATAGAGAGCTTAATAGTTTACCAAATTGTTGAGTTATTTTGTCACTATTTTGACCTATAATTGTGATCAAAGTGACTTGTGTGCAAATGGAAATGTGTGTGTTCACATGTGTGTATATTTACAATGTGGATCCATATATACAGGTGTGTGCATCCCAGGTTTCTCTAATGATTCTGATAATGGATGTCACCCGAAAGCCTCAGACACCCAAGTCTGCGCAAGGCTTTTGGAAGCTGATAGAATCAAGGGGTTGATATGGTTGACTTTCTCCTAGGAAGGCAGGTCCAGCACTGGGGGAGTGACTTTGGGTTAATCTTGCTTCCTACTGCTCACTGGCACTTTTCCTCTACTTCCTGCTTGCCATGATCTGAGCAGCTTTTCTTCATCCAGACCCTTTCACCATATTCCCAGCCACACAATGAGGGAGACTTGTGAAGCTGCAAAATCAACCTCCACCACGCCCCTCCCTGCCCTGTTTAACTGGGGTGTCAACCATTTTGTTCCAGCAAAGAGAAAGTGACTGAAACTGGGTTCTTAAATCTGAGGATTGTAATATCAAAAGTATGACCTTGGATTAAAATGAAACTAATGAACCTAGCCATCTCACATGAAATCAAATGCTTTATGCTGATTTAGTCTTAGAATAATGATAAACACTTCTATATGCATACATCTCTTTCTTTTTTTATAAGCAAGACATTCAAAGATAAATGTGATCATTAAAAATTAGCCATTTTTGATTGATTCATTTTGTAGTGCTGGTTATTGTCTCATTGAGTAAATAAGTTTTACCTTATTATTTTGGGTCAAGACAGCATACACCAGGATGGCCTTGAAGTTGCTGTATTCCTGGCTCCATCTCTCAAAGTCCTGGTACTGTAGGTGTGTGACTTTATGCTCAGTTAATTTAACTTACTTTTAATAATTAAGGGTGATGCCTTCATGAAAAATAGGCATTTGCTCCATGTCAAGCATATACTTTCCCTCCATAAAGTGTAATTTGGTCTTATAATTTTACAAGCTTTGTAGCTTTGAGTTTCAGAAGAGTTAATTAAATATAAGGCAAAGGGTACTTTCGTGGAGAAGGCACCTAATAATAGAGGCTAATTAGCTGCCTGAGTGGTAATAGGAGTATAATGAAAAACCTCAGAGGAACATATATGAAATTACAAAAAGGAAAAGTATCTTACAAATCTAGTGTATTTAATCAAGTATATTTATAAACACAATGATTGTTTTCTTGGCTTCACATATCTAGCTCTAAAATATTCCTTTTTTATCTTTTACATGTTCATTCTTTGTTCAATGATATCTAGTAGTTTTCTGGCATTTACAACTTCAGATCTCACTATATGCCAACTTCTTTATGTTCTCTTCTTAGATAAGATTATAAAAACCTAAGATTTTCTGCAACACCTATGATTAGAATTTTAAAATTAAACATTTTTAGAGTAAGACTGCTTGACCTCTCTTCATACATTCATTTTGTTTTCTGACAGTTAGTATAACTGATCTTTAGTGACCTTTCTGCATTTAATTAGAGGTCAGTTTATGCCCATGGGATGTGTTTTATTTTAGCTTGAAACCAGAAATAAGATTGCAGAATGCTGGTAGATACTGTATAATAAGATATTAAAAATACTAATTTTCCCATTTTCAACTCATTAGAAATAATATGATAAAGTAATTATCAAATGATGCTAAAATGATTATCAAATACCTTCATTTTATTCCTGGGATTATGCTTAACATTTTCCTCAAGAACTGACATTTGGCTGGCAAAGCTTTTACCCATAATGCATCATTGTAAAACTGTAGATCTTGCCTCCAAAGCCTGTCTGTGGTGTCACCCACATCACATGTGGTTGGGGGCAGGAGGGGAGGATATTCCCAAAAAGTATATAAAGAGAACAATTAATTGGAGAATTCCAGTGGAAAACAAATCAAGGCTAATGAAAATCTTCTAGAATAACTATCAGAATAACTGTTCTCTGGGTATCTTTGTCAAAGTTCTGTAATTTTTTTAAAAATTGAATTCTTTATTGGTACAATATACATCTCACAATCACATGTAACATTGGGGAATTTGTACCAATATATGACACAAGTCAATTCTCATTTTTACCCATATCCCCACCCACCCACTCCTCCCCACCCCCTATATACATGCTCTTTTATTTTCTTTCAGAATCATATTTATTCCTTCCCCTCATTACATCCCTATACCAAATTTCCCTTGGAAATTTCCCATTCTACAAAGACTGTCATACTTTCTAGAGCTCATTTTTATCTACAGGTGCTCATATCAAAGAAAAGATCCGGTATTTGCCTATCTGTGATCTATTGATTTCATTCATTAGTGTGTCCTCCAGGTGTATCCATATGCACGTAAATGAATCAATCTTTTATAAAGTTCAACTTTTATAAAGTTCTGTAATTTTTATGAAATCAAAACTAGTGAAAAATGTACTTCAGCATAGCAGATTTCCTTAGTATATTCTGATATTTCCATCAGTGTGGAAAATTGGTCACTATAATTGGAGATATGAATTATCTAGGTTTGATATTTTATTTTGATTCATTTTATTGTTGTAAGTTTCAAAAGACACAACCTATGATCACTCGATCTCTTTAGCTTCTTCTTAGTGATAAACACCACAATCTCCAAATTGGTCTTCTACTGGTCACTGGAGAATAAACAGAGATTGAGACTCTTTACTATGAAAGTCCTGATGGTGGCCAGTAACCCACCGTTGCATTATCAAATTCAGACTTCAAGTTTCTCACACGGGAAGCAAATGTCCTAAAACTCACCTGCATCTTCAGCTACATCCTACCTTTTCAAAGCTATTTCATAAATAAATTGTGGTTATTGGTACATTGTAGGTGTACATCACACTTTCCTCATTGAGAATTTATACCTGTACATGATGCTTAGTTTTCCTAACCCCCTGCTCTCCCTTCAAACCCATATATATATATATATAAAGCTTTGTTTTCATTTTCCCTTTTTATCGTAAATTTTTTCTTTCCCTTTCTTGCTACCCCAGGTCTCCCTTTTTTGGCCTATATCACAATATCTATCATACATTCTATACCTCATTTACACCTTCAGGTTTTCACATGAGAGAAATGATACAGTATTTATGCATCCATGTCCTATTTATTTCACTTATGAGTATGGCCTCAAAGTGCATCCTTTTAATAAGTAATGTCTCTAATGTATTACTCCTTATGGCTAATACTCCATTTTACAAAAAACTCACCCCACATGTTCTTTCACCAGCCTCTGGTTGATGGGTATTTGGGGTATTTACAGTGTTTGGAAGCAGGGTCTCACTGATTTGCTCAGGCTGGGCTCAAACCCTGATTCTCCTGTCTCAGCCTCCTGAGTGGCTAAGACAAGGTACCCATACAACCACAGCTGACTCATACAGTCTGTTTTCAGAGTGATAACAGGATTCATTTTACAGACATACTGACACCAAACTGATGAAACAAAATAATAACTTTGTACAGAAGGCAACTTTGATTTCAAAATTGCCTTCTATACAATGTATCAACAAGAATATTGATGTAGATATTTTTCTGGTAATCTTATATATGATAATTGAATTGTTGCCTTGCAAAGTTTATGGAGGTATTTTAGAACTGCAAAGGTGTCTGGACAATTTTCCTCCAGGAAGTCTTGTGCTGAGCTCTGCCATGACCATGAAGCAGTAGTAAATCCAGTAATTACCAGCATCATACTCATTTAATGCCTTGCTGTAATTAAGGACAACGGTTATTAGAAAGATGCAAAATGGTGTTTCAACTTAAGGGAAGTAATGTAGGAAAAGAAGCAGAAACTCTCGTTGCAAGAACGTGAACCAGATGTGTGGTGAATGTATATAGTCTCAGCACCTGGGAAGCTGAGGCAGGAAGATTGCCGTGAGTTAGAGGCCAGCTAATACTTTATAATCAGCAATAATATGAGACTTTCATTAATGAAGTGCATTTTTTTTTGAGACAGGGTCTCGCTTTGTAGTTCAGACTGGCCCTGAGCTCACTATGGAGCCCAGGAAAGCCTGGAACTCAGCAATCCTCCTGTCTCTGCCTCCTGAGTGCTGGGATTACAGGTGTGAGCAACCACGCCTGACTCATGAAGTTCATTTGTAAACATTGTTTTTCATTGTTGCTTCTTTTCTCCCTTACTGTTCCAGATTAAGCCTTAACTCTAACTCTACAGCATTACACTCTCCAACCCAAAATGATTTCCTTTTATTAGATTTGAGATTCATTATGAATTCTTCAACCTACAATAGCCTTGTGTCTTTCTTCTTGGATCTGAGAGACCTGACCCTATGCCCTTGATACTTTTTCTCCCTGAATTGAAGTCTGATCTCACTGAATTTGTCACTCAAAGCCAGAGAGCGAGGAGACAGTGTGTGGTGAATAGACACCCACACCTCTATTGCTCCCTTCCTTTTTATTTTAGCATGTGTAGGAGTCTCTTTTTGTTCATCATATCATTTGTCACTTCTCCCAGTTGATCTTGTGAAATATTTCACTTTTCTATAAATTGTCTACACTCATAAAAAGCAGGTTTCTAGAAAAATAATGATGCAGACATGTAGTTGGATAGGTTATAGACTCCTTACACAGAAACACGTATTTTAACTGGTTATCTGATTGCTTACCATTTTTATATTGACATATTATTCAACTTTAATGGTTGATTCACTAATTATATGCAGTACAAAGTATTAAAAATTTCTTAAAATCTACAGGAAGGGGAGCATTTCTATAATGCACTGTTATAGACTGTTAGTAAATATCATGGAATTATAAAAAGATATGTAAGGAAAATGACAATGTTAGTGACATTGTTAAATAAGAAATAAACTATGTCTTGTCATCTACAGAGTATAGTTAGCAACTCAGGATTTCGGAAGCAATAGGAGCTAAGAAATCATAATGAAAGAGATACACACCTCATCAGTTATTGTTAATGTTTTTATGATCTTCTATAAAGTGCTGGGTAAAACTCAGTTAAAATTGACACACTGAGACAGGAAAATAATTCCTTTATATGTAAAAGAATTCAATTAATTAACTTTGTGTTAATCCCTAGAATATTAGATTGCAACTAAGACTTGGTATCTTCTACTAAGTGATATAACAAACACTTTAAAGGATATCTTGAAAGCAGTTTGGATACCAGTAGAGGAAACTGAAGAATTTTAAAGATTTTTAAGAATATTTATTCAAATATACCTTATTATTAAATGTTAAATTCATCTGAGTTATAGAAGTTGCACTGCAGTCGCTTTAAAATCATCCTCTACTCAAAAAATAATTCTCTGTCAATAATATACTTTTCCAAGTTAAGTAGGTCTCAGCAATAAATATTCTACTCCTAATTTAACCTCTTTTTGTTTGCAAAATGTGTGATCTATTATGTTGATCTCTGTAGATTTACAAACTTTATCTAGAAACAAGCAGATTGCTTGAAAAGACTGAACAGTTTACAGTGCATGTAAACTTGCCTACTATATCTATATCTATCTAGATCTGGATATGGATCCATAGAATGTAATCTCAGGATACATCTGAATTCAATGAAATGCTTCATACTGACAAAAATATCACAGATAGCACAAATTGCAGACCTTTCCTTGCTAGACGCTAAAATGATGACCATTAAATGAGAAACGCCGAAAACTGGCTGGTCCTGGTGAGACATCCCTGAAATCCCAGCACTTTGAGAGCGCGTGGCTCACTGATAAACAGCTCAAGCCCCACTGAGGCAACTTAGCAAGTTAGAGACTCTGCCTCAAAATAGAAATTATAAAATGAAATTCAAAAAGAGTTGAGAATGTAGTTCAATGTCCAATGCTCAGCCCTGTGAAACCAAAACAAAACAAAAACTTACAACTAAGTTCTGAAAGGATGTGCCTATTTTGGAAAGCCAAAATTTTGGGCAGAAGTTACAAGAAAGTAAGTTTCAGTAACTGGACATTGTCATATAGGCATCACTTAAAATACCTCTCCTACCTCCAAAAATGCTTTAAATTCAGATATATTTAGAAAACTCGGGATTAAATAAAGTGGAGCATGGTTCCTAAACTTCTCAGAGAATCGAACGCACCCTGGAGATATATGCCAGGGTATCTTTTCCCCCATGCTAACTGGACCGGTGAATGCAAACGACTGGCAAAGCTGGAAGTTACAGTGTCACATCTGATGAATACGGTCAAGGGAACACCCTGAAATGCTTTAATGGGTGGGTGACAAGCAGCAGCAGCGACACACAGTGTATTGTTTTGCATCAGCCAGTGGTAAGAAGGATGTTCCAAGTGACAGGGAGTTTTTGTTTTGTTTTATGATGAGAGGGATTAAAAGCCATATATCTTTTTCTAATAATTTTCAATTCAGAGATCAGCTTTTTATTTTGATCACCCCTTGCAGAGTGAAATGTTATTAGCTCCCAAAAGGAAGGGCAATCTGATGTGTACTGTAAGGTAATAAGAACATAGAACACATGCTATAAGTGAAAAGATCTAGGTGCAAAATAAAGATACATGGTTCTGCTTGTGTGAGATTGAGATGTAAATTGTAAAGGGAGAAAGTCGAATGATAACTGGGAGAAAGGGAAAGTGATTTAATGGTTTGCGGGTTTCTGGTTGGAAAGATGAGAAAGTTCTGGAAATGGTCCTCATGATTGCCACAGAGTGTACTAATAGAAATCTGTGACATTTAGAATTGCATAATGTTACACCAGGTATATCTGGCATTTTGTATTTTTCAAAACATGTATCTGTATCATATATATATATATATATATATATATATATATATATATATATATATATATAAAACATATATATATTCTTGTATTCAGTAATGGTAAGCTTCAGTAATTCAAGATACAATCCACTAATTTGAAGATTAAATAAGGAAAAATTCATTAACAATGTAAAGTATTTTATCAAAAATAACTTTATTTGAAATCAAGTTATATCACCCAAAACACTTTTTAACTTTTTTAAAGTAGTTGGATCAATTATAACATGACTATATTGGGTTTTCAAAACATATAATTTAAATGTCTACATACCTTTTTTTCTCTCCTTTTATATGAAGTGATGAGTTCCTTGAATTAGATTAAGCACTTAGTTTAATACTAGGCTATGATAGACAAGAACTTTCCCAAGATAAGGGCTTTTTCATATATTCACTCAATTAGTCTCACTTCCTAGAATGCTCTGAAAACATGATTAGGATTTTAGATAACATTTTCAAATAAATACTTATTTTTCAATTTTCTCTGTCTTGATTCTAGGCATCTGAATCTGTTGACAATATTGGTTGTTTTGTAAATCCTATTAGTACTCTTGATTGATTTGTATAAGAAATTCTGGGGTAATTGGAGGGATGCACTAATGTTTGCTCTTTCAATACTGCTCACTTTTATGTCATTATCATTTTGTTTTGTTTCAGGTAAATTTCTCATATTGGCTGTATAATCTTTTGCACTGTTTCAAGTTAATCTGTACTCATAGCTGAACACTACAAAATCTAATATAGTTTTAAAAAATATAATCCTACTTTAAAATTTTATATTTGCTGTTTTAGTTTCTGTTATAGTAATTGTCTATATCTTTATTTTAATAGTATCTTAAAAACAAAATTACTTACATAAATAGGTGTATCTATGAATACTTCTTGAATTAAAAAGATAGATATGTACAAAATTATTCTTTCTATATTTTGTCCTATGATCTCCATAATTTTGTCTTATTTACTTCTGTAATCAGCAAGATTCAATTTTTCATTATGTGACTTGATAAATTATTATGCATATAACAGAGACACATAAAGTGCTATCAAGTCAAAATTTTTCCATTAATATATATTATTAATCTTTGTTCCAAAAGTGTGGTCTTAGATAATAATAATAACATAGAATATTTAGCAAAATTCATCTAAAGTATATGTTAAACAAAGCATATATATATATATATATATACACAAATCTATTCAATTAGTTCTCACCAAGTTAATATTTATATTTATTTTCTTTCTTTCAAACAGCTTAAAATATTATTTTTGTGGTGTCTGTAGCCCTGTTTTCAATTAAATTTTCAAATGTCATTACTATTAAAATATTTTATTTTTGAAAGTATTCTCTCATCTGAATTCACAAACAGTATGATTACTTTCTATCCCTATATATTTGCAGGCATTGAGATCTTGCAGATATATACTTTTGTCCTAAAAAGTAATTGAATACATAAATTTAAAAAACTCATGTTAAAACTTTCACACTGACTAGCAAAACAACTGAACTCTTTCTGCAATCAAAGGTCAGTTAATAGTATCTCTACATACCAAGGATAATATATAAACTGAAAATGGAAGAATTGATTCCACCCACAAGTACTTTACCAACAGTGTATGCTTGGCATAGATATTAATATTAAAATATCCAGGTATATGGTATTTGTAGAAAACATCATTAAAATGGAAATTGGGTTTTCACAGAAAGTATGAAAAATAACAACTTTGCGTGAATTCATTGTGGCCCATATCTTACTATATGTCTGCAGTATAATTTTACCTACATAATTGTTTTTTCTATAAGAGCCAAAGGCTCAACTTTACCTAAGTATAAAGCAAAAAAGTATATAAATAATAAGAATAATATATAAGAAATCAACAAAATTTTGCTCTGCATTTTTCACAAAGTTAGCTACTAATGAAAATTAATTATATAGTTAAATTCACAGAATATAATAATGTATGAGATTAGTAAACATCTGGCTTTGCAGTAACATTATAAATAGTTATTAATGTTTTATAATAATTTTTAGTAATTGACTGGATTTGTTTTACTCACTAGACCAATCTGCTATATAAATGGATCTCATTTATTATAGGCAGACAAATAAAAGATACTTTTATGGTATTGCTGGCCATAGTGGGCACCTAAAATGCAGTTAGCCTTGTAGTATAGCATATCTTTATATAATTTTCTTTCACTGAATTTAAAAAGAATTCTAAAAGCAAACATATTCATTTTACAGATTAAAAATATAAACAAACAATTAGGCTTTAGGGTTTGCTTCACTAAAGAAGTAGAACTAAGATTTAAGCTATTTGCCAGGAGCTCAGTGTTCTCCTATGTCTTAATGCTTTTTCCAAGAAATAAAATTACATCTAATTATCTGCATATTTCTGTCAATGTATTGTACAATGAACAGAGTTGTATTAGCAATATGTGCTATCACACCATTAGAAAAAGTTTAAAATTAATTAGTGTTTCATTTTACCCTTTTATTTGGTTAACTTGTTTCTCAATGGGTAGAACACAGCCACGCACCAAAATGTCAGAGTTCTAAAAGCTACTCATATAAAAAAATCCGTTACCTTCTTACTGTTTCCTTCCCTGTTGTCACCTACTCTTAGGAGTTTTTTGTGCTTGTCATGAAAGATAATTCATTTAGGAAAAAAACCTGCACTTAAATATTTTTATTTTGCTCTAAGAAACAGCATCAAATGCTAATTTAGTTTACTCAGCATATTTTAACTCATTATATTGTCATAGAATGTTTCGAGAAGCAGTAAGCTAAGGAATGGAGATGCTAAATATTTGGTCCAACCTATACACTACATTCACTGGGGCAATTTTTCTGTGACTTGGGAAAGATCTAGAGGCAGGTGCCAGGCCTCTTATTGTACAGGTTTTCCAAGTCCCAGGAGCTTGTTCTGCAACATTTCTAACAGAAATGTATGAGGGATTTCTAACAGAAATGTATGAGGTAAAAACTCTGAAAAATGCCAGGCGTGGTGGCTCACGCCTGTAATCCCAGCACTCGGGAAGCAGAGACAGGAGGATTGCTGAGTTCAAGGCTTGCCTGGGCTACATAGTGAGCTCAGAGCCAGCCTGAACTACAAAGCAAGACCCTGTCCCAAAAACCAAAACAAAACAAAACAAAAAAACTCTGAAAAATAACAATGGTTCATACTAAGAATGAATAAATTCCATTTATTAGTAATACCTGTTCTGTTGCTATGGATAAAGTGTTCTATTGCCCCTGTCTTTAGTGACAATATTTCAGTCTCAGCATGAAGGATATACACATTTGTTAATTAAACAAAATTTTAAAATGCATTTTACTAGTTAAATACTAAATAAAATATAATTCACTAATTAAAATATATTTGCTAAATTAATTTTATTTTTCCCTTCTCTAGATAAATCACTTTTAAAGTGAATGGTAATAAATTTAAATATTATAACATTTCAAATAGAGCTCACGTAGTCATGTCCAGTAGAGTATTAATGTGTAATTTGGCACAATTACCTAGTCATTTGTTAGGGATGTGTGCAATGGGAGAGGTCCAAATTCAATAATGGTTGGTACCAAACAAGTAAGTGGTTATTTGGGCAAGGCTCTATCTATAAAAGATCATCAGATAATACCACTGGTTCACGTGCTCCCAACCAACACTTAGCAAAATGGAGAGAATATAGACATTTGCACCAAACCTTTGTTGAATAAGTGAATAAATAATTGAGATGTAAAGTTATTGCATATGATGCTTAAAGCTCTGGACCATCAACTCTGTCCTGCTTTTTTTTTTTTTTTTTTTGAGACAGGGTCTCACTGTGTAGTTCAGGCTGGCCCTGAGCTCACTATGTAGCCCAGGCAAGCCTCAAATTTAATAATCCTCCTGCCTCTGCCTCCTGAGTGCTGGGATTACAGGCGTGAGCCACCACACCTGGCACTGTGGTATGTGGTATTGATGGCCGGTGGGCGTAAGTCACCACACCCAGCATTGTATATGGCTACTGGATTGAACTCAGGGCCTTGGGCTTGCGAGGCAGGCACCGGAACCACTGAGCTAAATCTCCGGCCCCTGTCCTGCTTCATTTTTATTAGTTACAAAATCATGCCAGGAAATATTCTAGATGAGAGTTCCCACTGCCAGTTATCCTATGTTTTCACACCAAAAGCTTGAATGATGCTGGTGTAGGTGGAAATGTGGGGGAGCTCAGCTGTAAAACAAAAAGCATTATCATGTATTCATGAATTTATTTATTTCATACTCATAGGTAACTGGCCATCATCATTCAGTCTATAATCCAAAGCAAAACAACATCAAATATATAAAAATCTGTTTACTTTTTTGATAGTAATATTTGTTTCTAACAAAGGTTATTCCTGAAACTATAGATCATAGTCAAGTTCTGAAGACCAGGGGTAAAGAGTGTTTTCCTGAGTGAGATCTGAAAATTTTTCTCCTAATATTTCTCCAATTTCAAGTTTAATTTATATGTGTGTTCATATATATGTGTGTGTGTGTATACACATATATACACACAGACACACACATATATATATATCTTATACCTCTCATATATATATCTCCTTGTTTTCTTGAATTCACAAACAGCACGATTACTTTCTGTCCCCATATAGTTGCAGACATTGAGATCTTGCAGATATATACTTTTGTCCTAAAAAGTAATTGGATATATGAATTTAAAAAACTCATGTTAGCCGAGTGTGGTGGCCCATGCCTGTAATCCCAGCACTCAGGAGGCAGAGGCAGGAGGATTGCTGAGTCTGAGGCTTGCCTGGGCTACATAGTGAGCTCAAGGCCAGCCTGAACTACAAAGCGAGACCCTGTCTCAAAAAAACTCATGTTAAAACTTTCACACTGACTGGCAAAACAACTGAACTCTTTCTGCAATCAAAGGTCAGTTAATAGTATCTTTACATACCAAGGATAATATATAAACTGACAACGGAAGAATTGGGGAATCAACAATAGTCCAAATAATGATAGAAGTGAACAAAGCTTAAAACGGAACATGAAAAATCAAAAACAATGCAAGTTTGGCCAATTTATTCCAGGATGACTGTTATGGCAAAAAGAGGCCTAGGATTCCATGTGACAGGAGGTGAAAACTCTCTCTCTCTCTCTCTCTCTCTCTCTCTCTGTCTGTCTGTCTGTCTGTCTGTCTGTCTGTCTCTCTCTGTCTGTCTCTCTCTCTCTCTCTCTCTCTCTCTCTCTCTCTCTCTCTCTCTGTCTCCCTGTCCCTCAGGCTGAGGCTTAGCACACATTTAGTATTTATTAGAGATCACAGTAAATGTGAAGATAGCTTTGACCACACTGACTCAACCACACATCCAGAACTTATCATTCTGTTAACTGATGACAAATTTGCTGAATGAAACAAGTATTCCATCGAGCACTTGAAAGATTAATATAGTCAGTCTGACTGTTCAAGAATCTTCTCTGATAAAGCCTAATGTACAGCATGATGAATACAGTTAATAACATTCTGTCACATAGTGAAAATTTATTGACAGGGTAGATTTCAAGTTCTTCATCCACACACAGAAATTATGCCATAATTTTTCACTATATAATATATATTAAAATACTGTGCTATACAAATTTAATACATGCAATTTTAAAAGATTTTTTGTTTACACTGAATAGGAATGAACCAAGCAAGGAACTGAGAAAGAGATTAAAATTTCAGCCAAACTGCAAGTCCCTATTAGTAGGAAATATACTTTTCAGAAAACTCAGAAAAAATCAATGTGGATAAACAGTGGATTGTAGGAGAAGTGGCCATAGAGTGGATAATGGACTTTCATTTTGCCTTGATTGCTCCATTGCATTCAATTCTTTTTCTTCCTTCCTTCCTTCCTTCCTTCCTTCCTTCCTTCCTTCCTTCCTTCCTTCCTTCCTTCTTTCCTTCCTTCCTTCCTTCTCTTTTCTTTCTTTCTTTCTCTCTTTCTCTTTCTTTCTTTCTTTCTTTCTTTCTTTCTTTTCTTTCTTTCTTTCTTTCTTTCTT